>SKCR01034848.1:0-144221 GCA_019454045.1 Zanthoxylum bungeanum
CTACTGCCACCACCGACAAAACCTCCAAAGAATTCTTCATTATCTATATTAATAGTTCCAATCTCAGAATTTGTAATTAATTTGATATTAATTTCCTGCCCATAGGATGAATTAGTGCTTGTTTGGTATAATTTCTTTATTGATTAATGACACACTCAAAAAGTGATTTTTTACTCCCAAGTATAAGAGTGTCGAAGTAAAAAAATAACCCGGTAAGTCCGGGGTCGATCCACATAGAATATATTTAATAAGATAAAATAATAATTTGAGTGAAAATAGAAGAGTGGATAGTTTAAAGTGATTGAAAATTTTAAATTAGATTGCAACAATAAAATAAAATGATGGGGCTAGGGGATCCACTTTTAATATTTCAATTTAGAAATCTTACTTTTTATAATGTATAAATTATAATTATTACCGAGTTAATTATTTAAGGAGTTAATTATGCCAAAATAAATAAAACCAGCCATAAAGGCAGTGATAATATATGTCTATAACAAGTTTAGTTAGATATTCAATTATGCCAAATAAATAAAACTAGTTATATAGGCGGTAACAAAGTTTGTCAATAATTAATCCATATTTAAATTAAATATTAATTATTAGATTATAATTATATATTATAATATAAATAAGATTAATCTATATTTTAATATTAAAAGCTTCTCCCTTTACCCCAGCAATATGAAATTAACTACTCGTGATTTGAATAAAAATACTCATAATTTTATTACTGAAAAAGAAATTGCAAGAAAGATTTTAAAAAAATAAAACACACAAGACACTCTCTCCCAAAATTCTACAAGAGAAATTCAAAAGAAAGCATGCTTAACTAGGATGCTAAGCACCTCTATTTATAGAGGGTTCAACACCCTCATTCTTTGACAATTTGCATTGCATTTAATAATGCAATGCAAATTATCAAATTTGTCAACATTGAGATATGTCTCATGAGCGAAAACTCCTTACACTGCCATCTATGAACAACATTCCACTTGATTAGTCAAATATTTATTGTTAGTTTGTGTGTGATTTTTTTTTCTACACACAATATAACAACAACAAAAAAAATAATATAAAAAACTTTTTTTGTTTTTATAAAACAACGACACAAAAACGAAAATAATTTTTTAAATTTTTGAAAGAAAAACACAACATGAAAATGAAAATTATATCATCTCCCCCTAACCAAATTGAGACAATGTCCCCAATATATGAATAAGAAGAAGTAGAGTTTAGAAGACATCACTTGGTTAGTGTGGAATTGACAATTGAATATACGAGTAAAGAAAAATAAAATTACAGATTAAGATTCAAGTCCACTATATTCCAGACCCGGTCACGGTTCCTGTTCATAACCGAAATTGAACCGGATGATTACAGTTCCATCCGGTTCCGATTTGAACCGAACCTCCAAACGGTTCGGTTACGGTTCCATAAATCGAAATCGAACCAATTTTTTTTTATTTTTTCCCTTAAAAAATAGGGAACCGAACCGAATTTTTTGGTTTGATTCCGGTTCGGTTCGGTTATGCGGTTCCAAGTTGCTGGAACCGTAACCGAACCTGCCATGATCATTATCTGACGAGTCTAACTTGGAAAGAATTGGGTCGATTTTTGGGTCATAAGCTAAGAGTTGGTCAATTAATTCATCAGTTTTTTTACAGTTAGGACGATATCTTTTACTGGTTTCGAAATGAACCCATGTCTTTTGGAATCCTCAAGAAATACAAAAATAAAATCGAAAAAGTGATCAACATTAAGTAATCCAATGGATTTTCAGTGAATGTTCAAGTTCGCTCATGAGGCAACTGTGAATATTTCTTCCAATGTGCCCAACCTACCCGGTAAAGCAGTAAAGGCGTCAGCATGATTCATCATTTCAGTAAGTCTTTCAGACATACCTGAGATAATGTATTCTTCTCCATTTGATTCTTCGATGAGGTTTTCGTCTGCCAAAGGTTTTGGAATGATCCCCAAAACTTGACTGTCACCTTCATACACTACCTTTGAAACACAATCCATCAATCCAAGATTTCCACTGCCATATACTAAGTGCATGTTTCTTTCCACCATAACTCTACCCAATTCTTTTACGACTTAAAAAAATTTTGGTTTACTTCCAGAGTTAGTTCCACAAAACACACAGATATTAGTGACTCGTCGTCTTGAAGTTTTCTCCATTTTTGCTCTCTCTCTCTTATCTGGATGTGTCGAAGAGAGAAATGGCGAGCTGAATTTATAGATCCTAAAAATGGGTGAGTAATGAAGGCACTAATACCTGCAAATTGACAATTGTCATATAAACAATGAAATATATTGTGAAAGTTAAAAAAATTTGATATTTTCGGCAAAAGTAAAGGAAATCAAAGCAGTAAATTAAAGTAAATCAAAATAGTAATTTAAAATAACGGAAATCAAAGCAATAAATTAAAACAATATGTACTGGTTGTTATGATTATGACTCACATCTTCATCTGATTTTACGTCCAGTAACGGCTTGAATGTCCTCTATGGGTCAGGGATATGCTTTCCATCCAATTTTCTTATAAAATGGCAAATAATGTCTTTTAAAGTCAGATTCCCGAGACTGTACTGTGGTCTTTCTTTTTAAAATTGTGTATGCAAATTATGAATCACTCGATGAACATATCCACTAGGATTCGTCTCAATAGTCAATGATATATCATCCAAAGACTCCTTACTCAAGTCATCTCTAATGAATTGAATTTTATCTTCGTGATTTTCAGACATCATTCCTAAAGAACGACAACGAGTGTTGCACGTCCAGCGTGCATATTTATAACAAACACCTAGTTGTTTAGATCTTCGTTTCTTAGCATATGTGTTTTTCCCTAAACCAAACATGTAAGAAATGAAAGAGTCAGATGACTCACATGCCAAGCGAACCATTGCTTCAATTACCCAACAAATATCACTAGGAATACCATGGATCATAAGAATCATCATTCTTTCGGTGCATGCTTTGTAAATTTTCATCAGAGTATTTTGGGGAAGAGAAGGAAAATAATTGCGGAGTTTTACAAGAGTTTCTTCCATGCCTTGATTGTAGGGTATCAGTAATTTTAGGAAACTGAAAGAACCGACTTAGAGTCACGGAATACCGTTATTCGCTGTTTAACCGGGATACAAGATTCTGACAAAAAGGGAAAAGATAAGAAAATACTGGAAAACTCAATAAAAATGGAAATTAGATAAAAGAAAAGAAAGAAAAGAAAATACATCAGTCATATTACACTGGGTTTGAAAGGAAAAATAGATTCTTGAAAATTTGAACACTCCAAAAATGGTTTCAGACGTTGTCCATTCACTTTAAATACATCACCATCCCTAAGATTCTCAATGTCAATGGCTGTATATGCGTAAACGTGCTTCACAATAATTGGTCCACTCCAGTTGAATTTCAATTTTCCAGGATATAAATGAAGACGATAATTATATAACAAAATCTTTTGACCAATTTCAAATATTTTTCGTGAAATTCGAATATCATGAAAGGTCTTGGTTTTAGCTTTAAGAATTTTTGCATTCCCATATGAATCATTTATTAACTCTTCAAGTTCATTTAATTGCAGTTTACGTTCATGAATGGATTTTTCATGGTTTGAATTGAATGCTTTAATAGCCCAATATACCTTATGCTCAAGTTCTACAGGCAAATGATAAGGTTTTCCATAAACTAGATGATATGGAGATATTCCCAAGGAGATTTTGAAAGCTGTTCAGTATGCCCAAAGTGCATCAGTCAAACGAAGAGACCAATCTTTGTGATTTGGGTTGACCATTTTTTCAACTTGACCATTTGTCTGAGGGTGATAGGAGGTGGAAACTTTATGTATAACTCGATACGTTTTCATTAAGGACTCAAAAGGTCTGTTACAAAAGTGTTTACCTTTATCACTTATAATGGCATGAGGGATTCCAAATCAACTTAAAAAAATTTCTTTTAAAAATTTAATCATAGTTTTGTGATCATTGTTTCGATAATAAATTGCCTCAACCCATTTTGAGAAATAGTCGACTGCAACTAAAAATATAAAAATTCAAATGATGGTGGAAATGGACCCATGAAATCTATTCCCCAACAATCAAAGATTTCAAAGATAATGATGGGATTTAAAGGCATCATGTTTCTTTTTGAAATGGATCCCAATTTTTGACAATTCTCACAAGTTTTTGCAGAAAACATGTGTATCTTTAAAAATAGTGGGCCATTAAAATCTACACTGTAAGAATTTTACAGTGGTTTTCTTAGATGAGAAGTGACCTTCACATGCTTCTGAATGACAAAACTGAATAACACCACTTATCTCATTGTCTGGTATACATTGTCGAAAAATTTGATCAGGATAGTACTTGAACAGATATGGATCGTCCCAGTAGAATCTTTTGACTTCGGTCAAAAATGTATTCTTGTCTTGATGGCTTCAATCTGGGGGTATTTTTCATGTTGTAAGAAAATTGACAATATTAGCATACCAATGCATTGTATTTATAGAAAATAAAAAATCATCAAGAAAATAGTCATTGATAGGAGTTGTGTCAATTGATAACTCATTTGCGAGTCTCGATAAATGATCTGCAACCACATTCTCTGCTCATCTCTTGTCCTTGATTGTGACATTGAATTCTTGAAGTAGTAAAATCCATCATAGTAATCTTGGCTTTGCATCCTGTTTAGACATCAAATATCTAATAGCAGCATGGTCAAAATAAACAACGGTTGAGGAACCAATTAAATATGATAAAAATTTATCCAATGCAAATATTACAACAAATAGTTCTTTTTTCTGTGATAGTATAATTCATTTGTGCACTATTTAAAGTTCTATTTGCATAATAAATTACATATTGTTTACCTTCTTTTCTCTGTCCTAATACTGCACCAACTATATAATCATTGGCATCACATATTATCTCAAAAGGCAAAGACCAATCAGATGATTACATGATATAAGTAGAAGTTAAAAGACTGATAATTTTTCAAATGATTTTTGACATTCTTCTGTCCATTCAAATATTGCATATTTTAATATGAGGTTACACAAAGGTGTGGATATGGTGCTAAAGTTTTTAATAAACCTCATATAAAATCATGCATGTCCTAAGAAAAATGAATTTCCCTGACTATTTTTTATGGTGGAAATTTAGATATTACCTCTATTTTTGCCCTGTCAACCTCAATACCTTTAGATGACACAACGTGACCTAAAATAACTCCTGAATTAGTCATGAAATGATATTTTTTTCAATTTAACACAAGTCATTTTTCTTCACATCTTTCAAAATATTTTCCAAATTATTCAAGAAATTATCAAATGAGTTCCTAAAAATAGTTATATCATCAATGAAGACCTCTAAAAAGTGTTCAACCATGTCACTAAATGCATCGTTGGAATGTTGATGGTGCATTACAAAGTCCAAAATGTATTTTCCTAAATGCAAATGTTCCAAAGGGACATGTGAATGTTGTCTTTTCCTGATCTTCTAAAATAATGAGAATTTGATAATAACATGAGTAACCGTCAAGAAAATAATAATAAGGATGCCCTGCTACTCTTTCCAAAATGTGGTTGAGAAATGGTAAAGGAAAATGATCTTTTCTAACGGTGTCATTTAGTTTTCTATAGTCAATGCACATATGCCAACTAGTTGGGATTCAGTTGGAATTAATTATCATTTGTCATTTTTTACGACAATTATTTCAGAATTTTTTTGTCATAATTTGTGTAGGACTTACCCACTTACTATCAGAGATAGGATAGATAATGCATACATCAAGAAATTTAAGGACTTCTGTTTTTACCACTTCTTTCATGTGAGAGTTTAATCTTCTTTAGGGTTGACGATATATCCTAGCATTATCTTCTAAATGTATTTTGTGTGTGCAGATAAATGGATTAATGTCTTTTATATCTTTTAAAGTTCATCCAATTGCCAGTTTATGTTCTTTCAACATACCTAACAACTTACCTTCTTGATTGCTTATGAGGGAAGAATAAATTACCATAAGGTAAGTTTGTTTATCTCCAAGAAATGCATATTTCAATCATTATGGCAATGTCTTTAACTCCAATTTAGGTGCTTCCTCATGTTTTTCTTCTTCCAGTGTTCATAGTTCCTCCAAATTTTATTTTTCTCTCTTATCTTTCAAGTTTGTGTAGAATCAAGTAAAAAATCATTAGGAATATCCGAATCTAATTGTGCACTTGATTCAAGAAAATTAAGAGTTCAAATTTTCATAGGATCAGATAAACTCCCTCAAATATGCTCATCTAAAATTCGTTCAATTAGTTTCATGCTTTCATTTTCACTGTCATCATCATATGGTTGTTTGCACATGTTAAAAATATTAAGCTCCAACGTCATATTGCCAAAAGATAAATTCATGATTTCATTCCTACAATTAATTAAAACATTTGCTGTTGCTAAAAATGGATGACCAAGTATTAAAGGAATTGGCTTATAACTGTCTGCTATAGGTTGTGTTTCCAAGACAATAAAATCCACATGATATATGAATTTATCGACTTGTAATAACATGTCTTCCATAATTCCTTTCGGTACTTTGACTGATCTATCGGCAAGTAAAAGAGTAGTTGAAGTTGATTTTAACTTGTCAATATTAAGTTGTTGGTAAACCAAAAATGGAATCAAATTGACACTGGCTCCAAGATCAAGTAAAACATGTTCAATTTTTTGACTTTCAATAATACCTGAAATAGTTGGACAACCGGGGTCCTCATATTTTAATGCATTATTTGTTGAGAGAATAAAATTTACTTGTTCAGCTAGAAAATCTTTCTTTCTTACCTGATGTTTTCTTTTAATGGTGCACAAGTCTTTCAGAAATTTAACATAAGATGGTATATGTTGGATGACATCTAACAAATGAATATTGACATTTACCTATTTGAATATTTCATATATCTATGGGGAATGATTCAATTAATTTATTTTTAATGTTTTAGGAAATGGAAGTGCATGAGAAAAATTGGTATCATCAGCGATAGGTAATGGTTCATCAACCCCTTCTTTACCCTATGATTATGATTTTTTCAGCTTTGCGAGATTCAAGAATAGGTCTGTGGATGACCTTACCACTGCGAAGAGTAATAACAGATTTGACTTTGTCTATGTATTGACTACCAGAACTACCATCGTGAGGATTTTGATGACTCTTGGGGTTTAGCTGTGGTTGTGCATGAAACTTTCCTTTCCCATTAATGGTCAGTGCAAATGTAATTTTGGAGAAAGTATCTTTCAAATCAATCAATGTTTGCATATTTTGGTTATTGATGGCTTCCTATTTCTCAATGAATGCATGCAATGTATCCTCAAGGGTTTTCTTATGGGTGGGACATATGGTGCATAATTTTGAAAATTTTGGAAATTCTGGTGCACCTGGGGAGGTTGTTGCGATGGTTGTGCTTGGTTATCATTCCTCCAATTGAAGTTTGGATGGTTTTTCCAACCATAATTATAGGTTTGGGAGTATGGGTTTGGATTTGGTCTCTTGAGGTGTTTATGGAACTGACTTGGTCGTTGAGACATTCTTATAGGGCTGGCAAGGTTGGGCAAACTTGTGTGACATGTTCATTTGAATTACAAATTTGACATGCGACTTCTTGAATTGACTTGACATGATCACTCTTCCTCATTTTTAATGCCTCAAATTTTTTATCTAGATATTCTTATTTAGCATAAAGGTCACAGTCTTCTCTAAGGTTAAACATACCTCTACCAGATGACTGTGGTTTTACATATGACTCATAAGTGCCAACTGTGTGCCATTGTTATGCATTATCTGTTATGTGTTCTAGGTAATCTAATGCATCTATGAGATTTTTGTCCCTTTACTCACCATTACACATCATTTACACTACTTGTCTACCTTGGGGTGTTAAACACTCGTAGAATTAGGAAACCAGCCTCCATGTTTCAAACCTGTGATGTAGACAAATATTCAACATCTCTTTAAATCTCTCCCAATATTGGTAAAGTGTTTCCCCCGACTCTTGTGTGAAAGTTGCGATTCTCCTCTTAAAGGAGTTTGTCATATGAGGGGGAAATAATTTTTTCAGAAACTGTTATTGTAAATCATCACATGTTCTGATAGATCATGACCTAAGGTTCTGTAGCCAAATTTTAGCTTTATCCTTTAAAGAAAAAGGAAAAAACTTGAGTCGAATTATATTCAATTTTAAAACCAGATGTCATCCAACTTTTACCCATATTTCACGATCTAGAATTAGAAAATTCTTATCAACACTTAAGGGAATTTGAAGAGGTATGTAACACTTGCACATACCAAAATTACAGCATGAATATAATTCGACTCAAGTTTTTTCCTTTTTCTTTAAAGGATATAATGCATGAATATAATGCAAGATGATGATCTTGTCCTAGTGGGATTCATGAATTGTCTGAGTGTCCTAGGATGATTAAGATTGTCATGCTGAGACTCATTTTCTTCCTAATTAATTGGATTTTCAACTCGGGCATGTGGATTTTCGTTTTGGTTCTCGTCCATTTTGACTGACGATGAAAGTGATGGAGACTCTCTATTTAATCTACCGCTAGATGATCGAGACCAATGTCTCATGCAACATAAATGCATACTATATGATAACATTTTAAATATACAAAAATAGAATACTTACAAAAAGAAAATAATGATGATAATAATAATAATAATAATAATAATAATAATAATAATAATAATAAATAAATGATAAAAGGAAAGAAAAAGAAAGAAAATACAAATGTAGTGATTGATTTAAAAACGTCATCTGATTCTTGTCAATTCGGATCTCAATTAAAGTTGTCTCAATCTCTCGAATTTGGCTCTCACAAAAAATTATGGAAGAATCTATAAATGAGATGGTTCAAGAATTTCTTTAACAAAATACAAGCTTCATTTTAATTTTTTTCCCGTCTCCTGTAACCTTGAAGAATTAAGTACATGACTTGTCTGTATGTGGGATGTCTGGGTTCAGGATTCATTTAGGATCAATCAGGATATTTTGGATCTACACAAATGCAAAGAAGAAAGAAAATGAGATGCGGAAAATAAAAGAAAAGAAAAAAATAAAATTAAATAAAACGAAAAAGAAAAAGAAAAAGAAAGAAAAATTAATATTCTATCTACTAAATTATATTCCACGGCAATGGCACCAAAAACTTGACACACTCAAAAAATGGTTCTTTACTCTTAAGTATAAGAGTGTCGAAATAATAAAATAACCTGATAAGTCTGCGATCGATCCATAGGGAATAGATCTAATAAGATAAAATAATAATTTGAGTTAAAATAGAAAGAGTGAATTGTTTTTGAAGTGATTGGAAATTTTAAATTTGATTGCAACAATAAAAGAAAATATTGGGGTTAGGGGATCCACTTTTAATATTTCAAATTTAGAAATCTTATTTTTTATAATATATAAATTGTCATTATTACCCAGTTAATATATTTAAGAATTAACTATGCCAAAATAAAAATAAAAATAAAAAATCAGTCATAAAGGCGGTGATAACGTTTGTCTATAACAAGTCCAGTTACGTACTTAATTGTAACTAAATTATAATGTTTATGGATTAAAAGAAGTATAGCCTCCATTGAAAAAAAAATCAAATTTTAGATTTTTAGGAGTAAAGGTTGTAGGTTTTTTTTTAAAAGAATTAAATTATTCTTTTATTTCACAAAATTATTTTATCTCTTTCATAATATAATTTTAAAAAACTGATATATTATAATACTTTTACAATTTTTAACAAAAACTATTGTTGTCCACTAAACGATTATTTTATTTTATTTTGTTTAAAAGCTATATTTGAATAAGTTATATATGAAAAACTATACAAAATTGAGCATTAATGAATTTAGATAGGAAAAATCCTTCTTTAGACATTATAATTTGAGAAAATTACCCAATTAGTCTATGTATTTTTAAATTATCTTATCATTGGCGTTACTTTGAAGCTATACTTGATCTAACTTTTTTAAGAGTACAACAGTATTTATGTATAATCTAATTTAAAATTTAAATAAAGTTGACACGCAACATCTGAAAAATATGTCATAATCAAGTAGGTTTTAGAGAAACAAATACATAACAATGATCTCTTAGACAATTTTTAAAATATTGGCTCAAAATGTGAGAACTAATTAATGGAGTATTTACCCTTTCACAAACACCATAGATAAAATTGTATGATTTATTTTTCTCTAATTATTTCACTTATTAAACAACGGTGTTTTACTTGTCAGTATGGTACATTTGTCTTCCGCGTGATGTCATTTGAGCCATGTAATGCCTTTATCACCTTTCATCGGTGCATCATGGCCATCTTCTCATACATGATAGAACGGAGCATGAAATGACTTCTCAGTATTTGGGGATTCTTTTGACCACTGTCTCCAAAACATGAGGAACGTACTGAAAAAATACGAAGAGACAAATATGGTGCTAAACTGGGAAAAATACCACTTCATGGTGCAAGAAGACATTGTTCTGTGGTACCGGAGTTCACACCAAGGGATAGAGGTAGACAGAGCAAAGATCGAAACAATCAAGAAACTGCCACCACCGTCATCAGTTAAGCGGATCATTAGTTTTCTCGGACACGCAGGGTTATACAGAATATTTATTAAGAACTTCTCGACGATTGCCAAGCCACTGTGCAACCTACTAGAGAATGATGTGCCATTTCACTTCATTGACGACTGCCTCCAAATATGAGCGGTCAATATATCGATATTTACCGCTCCTAAATCTTACATTTTGGAGGTTACTACAATCCTTATGAGCGTTTTGAGTAGATCATTGTGTTTTTGTAGGATGAAATGCGAATGGACGGGCGCATAATGCAAAATCGATGAAATGATGTGTTTTTGGACATGAATGCACGAAAAGACTTAATTGGCACGCCAACGGATCTTCATTGTCGCACCAATACAACTAAGGTCGGGAAACACATTCTGCCATATATTGGTGACACGCTCAAAAAATGGTTCTTTATTCCCAAGTATAAGAGTGTCGGAGTAATAAAATAACTCGGTAAATCCGGGATCGATCCACATGGAATAGATTTAGTATGATAAAGTAATAATCAGAGCGAAAAGAAAAAGATTTGATTCGTTTGAAGTTGTTTGGAGAATTTGAATTAGATGACAATAATAAGATAAAATATTGGGGTTATGGGATCCACCTTTAATATTTTAAATTTAGAAATCTCAATTTTTATCATATATAAATTGTCATTATTACCCAATTAATTTATTCGGGAATTAACTATACCAAATATATAAAACCGGCCATAAAGGCGGTAGTTATTTATGTCGATAATTAGTCTTGCCAAGGTACTAAATATGCCCAAATATGTAAAACCAGCCATAGGCGGTGATATCATCTGTCTATAACAAGTCCAGTTAGGTACTCAAATATGCCAAATATATAAAACCAGCCATATAGGCGGTAGCAAAATTTGTCGATAGTTAATCCAGATCTCAATTAATTATTAATCTTTATATTACAATTCATATATTATAATATAAGTGAGATTAATCTAAATTTTAATAATAAAAGTTTCACCCATTATCTCAGCAGAAAGAAATTAGCTAATCATACTGTAATTAAAAACACACATAATTTTATTACTAGAAGAAAAAAATACAAGAAAGCTTTAAAAAAATAAAACACACAAGAGCAAGAAATCCACAAATTTTCAGAGAAAACTATGGAATCCAAGCTAAAAAAAAATGAGGTGCAAAGCACCTCTATTTATAGTTGAATTTGGCAATTGCTTCCACTAATTTATCCACCAATTTCTCCACCAAACACTCCACTAAACACTCCATCAAACATGCAAGCATGTTTGGTGGAGAAATTGACAAATGTTTTTTTTTTTTAAGATTTGATATTTAACACACTTTGGATTCTTCATCAATTTCAGTCTTGAAAACCTCAGAATTATAAAATCTTGGCAACAATAAAGTTGTAGATATTTGAGTCTTCTTTCATCTAGAACTTGAATCACTTCAATCCGATATCGGAGTAAAACATTATGGCCTAAATATGAACATTGCGCAGGGTTGGAATTTCCGAGGTTATACACTGTTAGAACGCCCTATTATATTTCCGGCCTCCAAAATCCAAATGTCAAATTCGTTTTTCTAGATATGCATCCAAAGTATTATTTCACCTATATAAAAAATAAAAATCACAATTAACATAAATATAATTATGTAATGACTCAAAATCTCATAATCGATTGGACTAGTAATTTGGTGTTAGGAAATAAAATTTTTCTCGAGCGGTAGCGGATGAATTTGCATGCCCCCGATCAGTTAGTTAGAGTTTACCATGGTGGATAAGAGTGTAGTACCTCATAATTTGATATCGATAATGCAAGCATACAAACTTTTTTGTAAGAAGAATGTGGGATATCTAACTTATGTGACGGACAACAGAAAAAAAGAAAAAAGTATTGATCAGATTCCAGTGGTAATGGAGTATCCTAATATTTTCCCAGATGAGTTGCCAGGCTTACCACATGATAGAGAGATTGAATTTTGCATAGATATAATTCCAAGCACGCAATCCATATCGATTCCTCCATATAGGATGGCTCCTGCAGAACTTAAGGAATTGAAGGTACAGTTACAAGATTTGCTGGATAATGGCTTCATTCGTCCCAGTGTGTCTCCATTGGGTGCCCCAATATTATTTGTAAAGAAGAAATATGGAACATTTCGGTTATGTATAGATTACCGACAGCTAAATAAAGTGATGATTAAGAATAAATTCACATTACTGAGGATAGATGATTTGTTTGATCAACTTCAGGGAGCACAGTGTTTCTTAAAGATAGATTTATCTGTCAGGATATCATCAGTTGAAGATTAGGGAAAGTGAAGTACCGAAGACAGCTTTTCGGACTAGATATGGACATTATGAGTTCTTGGTAATGTCGTTTGATTTGACTAACGCCCCTGCAACTTTTATGGATTTGATGAATATAGTATTCATGTTATTTTTGGATCGATTTTTGATAGTTTTCATTGATGATATCATGGTGTATTCACGTAGTGAGTAGGAACACGCGAAACATTTGCATCAGGTGCTACAGACATTGAGAAAGCACAAGTTGTTTGCTAAGTTCTCTAAGTGTGAGTTTTGGTTGTCCAAAGTGGTGTTTATGAGGCATGTGGTGTCAAAAGAAGGAATTGGTGTAGATTCCTAGAAAATTGAAGCTATTCAAAAGTGGCACAGGCCTATTAGTGTGACAAAGATTCATAGTTTCCTGAGGTTAGCAGGATACTACCGGAGATTCGTAGAAAACTTCTCTAGAATAATTGCTCCGTTAACTCGGTTGACACAGAAAAATATGAAGTATGAGTGGTCAGATGTATGTGAGAGAAGTTTCCAAGAACTTAAACAATGGTTGATTACCGCTCATATTCTAGCTTTACCATCAGGATCATGAGGGTTTATGGTGTACTGTGATGCTTCTAGAGTGGGATTGGGATGTGTGTTGATGCAAAGAGGAAAAGTTATTACTTATGCTTCTAGACAACTAAAACCTTATGAACAGAATTATCCCACCCATGACTTTGAGATGGAAGTAATAATTTTCGCCTTAAAGATATGGCGACATTACTTATATGGTGAAAAGTTTGAGATTTTTACTGACCATAAAAGTCTCAAGTACATTCTAAGTCAAAAAGATTTTAATTTGAGGCAGAGGCGATGGATTGAGTTATTGAAGGATTATGATTGTTCAATTCAGTATCATCCTGGTAAAGCTAATGCGGTAGCTGATGCCTTAAGCAGGAAATCCATGGTGAGTTTAGCTCATTTGCCAATTGAAAGGTAGAAACCAGCTAGACATATACATAAATATATTTCAGATGGAGTAAACTTTCAAGTAACAAATCATGGAGCATTGCGGGCACAGATTCAGGTCCAATCTACACTGGTGAATGAAATTAGAACTGCCCAGAAAACAGACATCCAAATCCAACAGATTAGAGATAAATTAAAGCAAGGTGTGGATAATGAGTATTATGTAGACAACGAAAATCTCTTGAGAAAGCAAGGCAAAATTATTATTCCTCTAATTCCTGAGTTGAGACACTCGTTGTTAGAGAAAGCCCATACCTGATCCTATACTATGCATCCTGGAATTACTAAGATGTACCATGATCTAAAAGATCTCTATTAGTGGAATGATATGAAAAGAGATGTAGTGGAGTTTGTTGCAAATGCCTCACTTGTCAGCAAGTTAAAATAGAGCATCAGAGACCAGCAGGGAAACTTCAAAGTTTGGAAGTTCCTGAATGGAAGTGGAAGAAGATTACTATGGATTTTTAGTTGGGCTTCCTCGTACCTCAAAAAGGTATGATTCCATTTGGGTGATTGTAGGCAGGTTGACGAAATATGCGTATTTTTTTCCCGTAAACACTAATTATTCAGAAGCTCAGTATGTCGGGCTGTATTTGGATACGGTATTATCATTGCATGAAATACCTGTCTCAATAATCTCTAATCGAGGTTCTCGATTTACATCCAAGTTTTGGAAAGCATTCAAAGAAGCCTTGGGTTCCCAGTTACATTTTAGTACAACGTTTCACCCTTAAACAAATGGACAGTCAGAACGAATCATTCAAACTTTGGAGGACATGTTACGAGTCCGTGTGATATATTTTGAGGGTAGTCTGAACCAATATTTCCCACTTATAGAGTTTTCCTATAACAACAACTACCATACAAGTATTCAAATGGCTCATTTCGAAGACTTGTATGGTCGGGAGTGTAGGTCCCCAGTGGGATGGTTTGAAACTAGGGAACATAAGTTGATTAGACCTGATTTGGTACAAGATGCGGTAGAAAAGGTGAATTTAATTAGATAAAGAATAAAAATAGCTTAAAGTCGACAGAAAAGTTATGCGGATCACCGGAGGGAAGATTTGGAGTTTCAAGTGGGTGACTCGGTGTTTTTGAAGTTATCTCATTTTTACAGGGGTTATGAGATTTGGAAAGAGGGGCAAGCTCAGCCCTAGGTATATTGGGTCGTTTCAGATACTTTGTAGAGTTGGAAGGAGAGCATATGAGTTGGCACTTCCACCTAGTATGGCTAAGATACATCTGGTGTTTTATGTATTTATGCTACGAAAATATTTATACGATGAATCTCATGTTCTAGAGCCTCAAATAGTTGACATCTGTCAAGATTTATCTTATTTGGAACAGCCAGTAGCTATAGCAGAGAGAGAGACGAGGAAGTTGAGATCGAGGTGGATTCCCTCAGTTAAGGTAGTTTGGCAGCACCACAAGGGACAAGAGACCACATGGGAGCCAGAAGCAGTTATGAAAGAGCAATATCCACATCTATTCGCAGAAGAAGGTATGTACTATACTTCTAAACATTTTGATTTGAGGACGAATCATTTTAAGGGGGGAGAATTTGTAATGACTCAAAATATCATAATCGATTGGACTAGTAATTTGGTGTTATGGATTAAAATTTTTCCCGAGCGGTAGCGAATGAATTTGGAGATGGCATAAAGGCCCAATTTTAGTCGCAATGTTTATAATACTTGAGTTAAATTATTATGGTCTAGTAAGAATTATAAGAGTTGGACCAAAACCATTATGTTTAATACATGCTTATTTGTACCTAGACTTGTGGACATTTGTTAAAAATGCTTAGTGACATTTGTTAAGACTCATCAACAAATGTCCAATATTTGTATTACAAGTATAAAAAAAGGGAAAAAGAGAGAAGGCAAAACAGCCCCCCCCCCCCCCCCACTCACGATTACCTCTTCTCTCTATTTCTATTCTTTTTTCTCTTCCTCTTACAAGATATACTACATAGCTTGTTGCAGAAAATTTCCTTCCTTTAACCTAAATTCTAGTGTTTTAGACCCACATGCAAGTCTAGAAGTGGTGAAATGAAGCTTAGGGAATTCTATTTGTGAAGAAATAATTTGATTCAATGTGAGAAAGGTAAAAACCCATATCTTGATTTACTTAATTTGATGATGATTTGAAGTTTTAAGAGTGTTGGTAGCTTGAGTTTAGTGATGTGTTTATGGTTTTTGAGTTGGAAAAGTTGAGGGTTGTGAAACCCCCAATTTGTATAATCTCTAAGTGTGAAAGTAAGTTAGGGTTTAAGAAACAGTTTTGAGATGGTGATTAAGGATTATTGGGTGATATATTATGTATTTGTTGTGGTTATGGCTTATGTTATATTGTGGAAATTGTGTGTGTTGTTGAGGCTTAAATTAGGTCTTGGAAATGGCCTAGCGTCACGACGCGTACTGGAAATTTGGTGTTTGTGTAATTATGGGCGTTGAGCATTGCGACGTCCTTGAGGCAGCATCGCGACGCGCAAAACAGAGAGGACTTACTACCACAATTTTAATTCGCGGCATCGCGACGCCCAGCCCTCGGTGCGCGACACGTGGCCAAATTCTCAAGGTTAATTTTTTCAATTTCAGTTTTATCCTAAGATGTTGGGGGCACTCTAAGGGTTTCATATAAGCATGTAGACACATTATAAGCCATGTCATAAGCTTAGAAAAACAACCATGTATTGCATATACTTTGCAAATCATTACAAAGAAAACTAACGGTTTCTTTGGCATTAGATCAACGTCAAGCCACTCAGAAGTCACCTACGCCGCATACCGCACCAACTTGTCATAACACTGTGAGTGGAGTATTTATTTTAGAGTTTTTAAATATGATTTCAGATATGATTTTACAGATTGTTGATTTAATGATTTTACTTAAAATGATGATTTCATGCAAATGAGATATATGATTTAAGCTTTTGATAAAGCTTGGTTTCTAATATTTTGATGATAAAAATAATTTCAAAAGTATGATTTTATGATTTTGGAGGCATGAGGGAAAAATCCACCTCAGGTGTAACTTGATACAGATATGGAATTGACGGATATCGGTAACCAATCTAGATATAGACATGTGCACACGAGATACAAGACTAGAGATGACAGATGTCTCTAGATCCTGGGTATTGGCTGTTAAGGTTTGGTTTTGGCGCGGGGCGCAACGAAAGCTCGTGGTTCGGGTGAAATCGTAATTTTAAAAATTTTTAAATTACCGAATAAATATTTCAATATCTAATATAAATAATTCATTATATTTCACCTAAACATATTTATTCGATATCAAATAACGACATAAATAGTTAAGAAATATCGCGAAACTTTTACGAAAACGTTTTTCCGCAAAATGGTATAAACACGTTTTTGACCGAACCGACTACCAATGCACATGAGGGCTGCCCAGGTCAGCCCCAACAGTACTAAGGCAGTTCATGGGCTGCCCGAACAGTGACCAATTCACTGTTTGGGCAGCCGTCACCCGGTTGGCTCAAAAGTCACCCGGTAACACCGATTTTCACCGTTTTCGCATATTTCAACTCCGAAACAGTTTCTGGCAATTGTTCCAACACCCAAAACACATCCAATACATTTATATGATATTATTTTCATCACAACAAAACCCAGTTTTACAGATCTGATTTTGTAACAAAAATAATCAATTTTTCATGTTTTAATCCAATATTTTCAATATTAATCATATAAATACTAACATCAATCCAAGCCACCAACAATGAAGCACCAAGAACAATTCTAGGCATATAAGAGTGGTCATAACACTCGAGAAAGGCAACATATCATCAAATAATCAAATTGAACCAATATACAATAATATCATTCAATACAACTTTACACATGCACCAAGCCTTCAATTCCATCCTCCAAATCAAAAAGCCCCAAATTCTAAGAAAATAAGAAACCCTAGAATCCATCTAGATGATCAAGAACAAGAAACATGCTTCCAAGCTTAGGGATATTGAGGATTACCTTAATCTCTTAATTTCCCAAAGCATTTTTCTTGATTTTCTTTTTTTCTTCCTTGAATCGTCAAGTAAAATTTGAGAGATATTTGGAGGTGTTTATTCTGCCATAGCAAGCCATTGAAGAAGAAAATAAAACATTCTCTTTAAAAAATCAAATGACCAACTTTGAGGGGGCAATTTGGTCAATTTGCCAATTTAATTCAATTAAACAAAATCAAACTTTATGTTAGCAAATCAAATTTGCACACCTAAAGTTTAATTAAAACATGCCACATGTATCAATAATAATTAGCCATATAACATAACAATTAGGAAATATAGATATCATTTAATTATTAAATATTTAACATTTAAATATCTAAATAATTAATTAATATAATAATTATTATATATTATTTTTATTTACATCAAACAACAAATACATATATTAATGGCATGTGTCAAATTCTCATTTGACATTAATTAATATGTATCAAATCAAATTTTGTATCAAATAAACATTAATTATTAATTGACCAAAATTCCCGAAAGTATGTGTTTTTGTTTAACCGATTAAACGATTCGAATTAACTCATTTAATCTGATGAAGTATTATGAATAATCTATATTATTCGTAACGCGTTGCCCAAATGCTCAACGTGTACACTTCATATTGTAAGACTCTCTATGTTTAGGTTTATCCGTCACGAAATCCAATTTCGTGTCCATAATTCACCCACTCATGAATTATGACGACCACAGATAATCTCACTTAACTATACAAGTCGACGTCATTGCATACGTATAATCCCTCCATCACAGGCTATCCATATTATACCTGGGATATAGATAAGAACGTCGAATCTTTATAGTATAATATAGTTGACTTTCAAATTTATGATCTCTAAATAACACTCGGAACTTGCTTCGAAGTTATACAACGGCCATGGATTTACTAGATCGCAAACACGTGTAGGATACATATGCCTTGTACACAGGACTGACATATTCTATCTTGATACGCACTGGATATCATGAGCATCGGTCCACACCCAATGAACAGGCGGAGGTCTGATCTAAATAGATCGGTGACGTGACTGCCATCAAACTGTGGAGGATAACTCATATATCCACTGTGGTATCTCAAGTCGAAGGACCATTATGCTTGCTCAACTCGAGAAGATTCCTATTGACATTGGTGTACCATCTATTAGGAAATCTTCAGTGAGTCGTTCAATGTTTATCAAATAAATACCTAAATGTCTATATGAGTCTCCCGAGACTCATGGTTCATTGGGATAAACCATCGGACTAAGTCACGATATACGACATGTACTGGTCTCAGCAGATTTTACTAACCGACCTGTGTTAGTAAATCTTGACCAGTAACTTTATTTAAGGATATACAACTTATAGTGAAGCTTCCCAATGTCAATTACAAACTACGTTGTAACTGCGCACTACATTGTAAATCCTAGGGTCTTTGTCTAATATACACGTATCACTAAATCAGATTTAGTTTCAATCTAATCATAATTAGATATCTAATAGTAATTAGATCGAATATATAAAAGACAATAGGTGCTACCATTAAATAAGTAATATTATGGAAAAATGCATTGATCGTATTCATGAATCGGACATAAATACGATCCGGATTGGCACTCTGAGCACCAACCCTAACATTTCTCTCACTTGCTCTAGTGCCAATCCATGCACATGTCAATGTGTGTCACATACTCATGGCCCTCAAGAGCTCACATAGCACTCAAGAGGTAGGCAACAACAAGTAAGCCCGCTTAAACACATATTGAGTTTGTCCAACACACCCAATCGTTTCCCTTAGCCAACATCATTCATATTTTGTAGAACCTAAGTTCTACATCAATATGACTCAGATGCGATATCGATATTGTGCTATAGCTATAAAGTTGTCTATGTATTTAGAGATCAAATATAAATTACTATGTAGACAACTGCAAACACAATACTAATATCAAAACTTCTAATCTATAAGGTCACTTTGCAACTTCAAGTTACAGCTAATTCTACTGATACAGTAGAATCAATGGTGACACTCTCACTGCATCTTTTCTGATTTTATATGACATAGACCATCTAATGTCATAATTAGACTCAAAACTAATTTGACCTTAATGGTTGCGGATTATATTCTCCATGAATAAGAAACTTGTTCTCAATATCTCAAATATAACAAAGAACATGTTTCAAGACACATCATGTGGTCTACAACATATCAAAATAACTCGTAACAATTACGACTAAATTAATATTTTTAATTGCACATAATATAATATTAATTATGCCATCATCCTATAATGCATAAGATTGATTAGACATTCTAATCAATTTCTCTTTCGATTAAGGAATCATCATTTACGAAAGATAAATACTATACACAAGAGACACAATAATTGTCAAACAGTTATACTAACTGTCATACAGATAGTTTTGATATGTCCTTTATTAGATCATATTTAATGAAGGATTAATGAGAGTATCTCACAAGTCTCTTAGTTTTATATATTATATAAAAACTTTATATCAAATATAACAGAGACTACTCCCACTGTTTTCACGGAGAAAATAAGACTTAGGGAAATCTTTTACCTTATAAACATTTCATTATTACATTAATAATGATAATTTTGTTAGGATATATAACACTAGAAAGAAATTTGTACGCTCCCACTGACCCTACTATCATATATATATTCTCTATGCTTTGATAAAATCAGACAATCTGACTGTTATCAAAATTAGAAAACACGAATTTTCGGAAAGCTTACCCGAGTCTACAGTAGGCTCTATAAGCTAGTATATCAAATTGTGATCTTAGCAGAATACAAACTCCAGTGCCATTCTAGAATGAACTCTTCAAACAAAGAAATCGCAATGGATATTTCCATTCAGGAACGTCACTTTGCATTCTTTAGCCAAAATACATAGTTTAATATCAACATTAACCAACATATATTTAATTGTTTAATTAGTGCGACTCTAGACAAGTTTTCTCAGAATCTACAATAGATTACTGAGTATAACTTATCTCACTGTCATACTATAAAGGTCAAACCTTTAATAAGCTCAATTGCTTTTATTGCGCAAATAATTTGCACGTTTTATGAATGATTCATATCAAAAGCTCAATCAAGTTCAAAACTTAATCGTAGTAAGCTATGAACAATCTTAGATCTATGCTATGGTTCAATTTAATGTGAAATCGATATCAAATATCACCCCACTATAAGTTATAGGATAATTTTATTCAATAAGAAAACAAAAAAACCATTTAGTATCAAATACTTTTGTAAATGATTCTAACATCCTATTAAACTTATACGGAAGATTTCTAAGGGTCTTTTCGTCTTATTAATTACGTAGTTCCATTTGTAGTTTTTCACTCTCTTATTTGACTTTAAAAAGTCAAGTCTTTTCTTCAATTGTTAACATCTGATGTAACACACCAAGTAATAAAACAATTTTATTACTCGGGATCGTAGAAAAGATATTCTATCAAATAGAATACAATATTCTATTAAATAGAATAAATAATAAACTTTTACTTGTACCTCCGAGGCGCAAGTACTTTCAATTATATAACTATTATACAAAAGAAAGATTCAAATCTCAAACTTTTCAAGATTCAAATTTTCTACTTATACATATCATATACGTAACTATAGAAACTAATGGAACCTTAATTAAAAAGATGAATTAGTGTTATTGGAGCATATCCCCAAGAGTATTGAAAACTAATTCGGTAACACTCAATATTAAACGAACCAAATCATATAAGATTCGATTTCTCCCACTGATCAATTACATCACGATGGAATCATATAAGAATAATATTGAGTAAGAATCACATGCATTAAATAACCTTATAATTAATTACCATAAATTCATATGTTTGATCATATCAAACATCCTTGAACAATTCCAAGACTCACAATGAATTTTAAAATAAAGTTTTCAACACTTCAAATAGAATATCTTTGAACCATTCAAAATATTATATCCTCGTTTCATCGGAAAACATATTGAAAGTTATCGAACTATTCAAGACTTTCAATATATATTCTTCTAGAAAAGCACAAATAAGTCATGACAATTCATTAACTAAGTTACAAAGTAAAGAAAACTATCCAAGATAATTTCTAATTCATTAAACTACATACATCCAATGTATTAGTTTAATAAATCTATGGTCCGATGACGATCATTGGTTAAATGAGATTTAATCACATCATGAATACAATATTCATTAAATGGATAAGGATATATGGTGTGATCTTATATCAGACCATCATTTACCATACGTAATAAGCATCTAATGCTTATGTGATAAAATCTCATAAAACAATGTTCTAAGTTATTTAGTTAACCGAATATTTTCTTAATGTTTGTATTCTTATCAATGACATTACTAGTCATATCAAAATATGTAATAAATATTTATAAAGAACAAGTAACTATCCAATAGTCGCAAGTTCTGATATCAAATATCAAAATAATCATTAAATAATATTTTAAATAACTAGACGGGAGATCCGGTTTCCAATACTTATAGTTGTCGTATTGTGAGAATCAATATTCTCAACACACAACTATACATTTCCTTTCTTAAGCTCTATAATTTGCCTTTAATTATTCACAACAATTGCAAATAATTGATTAGCAAACTGTGTCAAACACGTGTCTTCTAAAGGTCACTAAAGCCAAGAAACGTCATTATAAGATAAACAAATACTAATGGAGTTCTCTTAATGCCAGTCAAGAATCTCGAGACATGAACAAATTCACGTCAATTCTTACCACACAAGAAACTATTCTCTCTAGACAATTATATCATAAAACAGATATCTATTTAGATTACTTATCGTGACTTAATAACTAAGTCACTAACTATCTTGATTTTTAAGAAAATCGGAACAACAGTTCCCAATGGTTTTAATTAATCTAACAATATCAAAGTCTACTTACATTCTAGAACCTATTCTAGAAATTTGCAACCATAAGTGAGTCAGAAAACATATTCAAATAATATGCCTGCAATGGATTAGAAGTTTAATTTTATCAACAATATAGAATAAAGGAAAACAAAAGCAAGCAGCAATTTCCATAATATTACACACTGCCTGAGTTATGGATTTTTAACCCAGCAGTGTCTCCCACTACTTTACGTAATACTGTAATCCCCAATGGAAAATGGGAATTCAATAATTAAATCGAATTCCATAGTGAGAAGTGTACCCCATGAATATATTTCGACTCACAGCTTTGGCACGATCTCGCCTACGTATATTCATTAGGTAGACAACTCATTGTCAATCACACTCTATGTGACTTCTTATTTTGGTCCTGACCGTTTCTCGTTATGACAACTTTGGCACGTTCACAAGGAGGCATATCAAGGCTTCACTTGCTAATGACAAACTCAAGCTACCGATGTAGTCCTGATAGCTTTGGCACGTTCAGGATTTCCACTTTCACTTGAATTTGTCTAGTATCAAATATACATCCATCATGGATAAAATTCTATAAGCTACACCCTCACTGCTTTGGCACTTTTTCGGATGCAGCCAAAGAAATATACTCATAAACTGTATTGACAAGACGGACCAAAAACATGCATCCAATACATGTCATTTTACAGCCTTATTTAAGCGGGGATAGTCCTCAAGAAAGCTTTACTTCACATCAAATGCAGAATATAATCTAGATCATTTTCTAAACAGTTCAATTCTACCTTAGAAAACATAACTTAACTTAACAATTAAATTTCTGTTAAGTTTCACGTTAGCGTATAACTAAAAGTCAAGAAACATCTAAATTATATGCATGTGCAAACATCAAAATTGGATTATATATCATATATCAAGCATGAAAAATTTAATAGATGAAGGATCAGACCGGCTCTGATATCATTTTGTTGGGGTTTTGGCGTAGGCGCAGCGGAAGCTCGCGGTTCGGGTGAAATCGTAATTTTAAAACTTTTTAAAATATCGAATAAATTATTCAATATCTAATATGAATAATTCATTCATATTTCACCTAAACATATTTATTCAATATCAAATAATGACATAAATAGTTAAGAAATATCGCGAAACTTTTACGAAAATATTTTTCCGTAAATTGGCATAAAATGAATTTTTTTACCGAACCGACAACCCAATGCACATGGGGGCTGCCCAGGTCAGCCCCAACAGTTCTAGGGCAGTTCATGGGATGCCCAAACAGTGACCAATTCACTGTTTGGGCAGCCGTCACCCGGTTTACTCAAAAGTCACCTGGTAAAGCCGTTTTTCACCGTTTTCGCATATTTCAACTCCGAAACAGTTTCCGGAAATTGTTCCAACACCGAAAACACATCCAATACATTTATATGATATTATTTTCATCACAAAAAAACCCAATTTTCTAGATCTGATTTTGTAACAAAAATAATCAATTTTTCATGCTTTAATCCAACATTTTCAATATTAATCATATTAATACTAACACCAATCCAAGCCACCACCAATGAAGCACCCAAGAATAATTCTAGGCATTACAAGAGTGGTCATAACACTCTAGAATTGTAACATATCATCAAATGATCAAATTGAACCAATATTACAATAATATCATTTAATACAACTTTACACATGCACCAAGCCTTCGATTTCATCATCCAAATCAAAAAACCCCAAATTCTAAGAAAATAAGAAACCCTAGAATCCATCTAGATGATCAAGAGCAAGAAACATGCTTTCCAAGTTTAAGGATATTAAGGATTACCTTTAATCTCTTAATTTCCTAAAGCCTTTTTCTTGATTTTCTTCCTTGAATCATCGAGTAAAATTTGAGATATATTTGGAGGTGTTTATTCGGCCATAGCAAGCCATTGAAGAAGAAAAGAACACATTTCTCTTTAAAAAATCAAAAGACCGACTTTGAGGGGGGAAATTTGATCAATTTTCCAGTTTAATTCAATTAAACAAAATCAAACTTTATGTTAGCAAATCAAATTTGCACACCTAAAGTTTAATTAAAACATGACACATGTATCAATAATAATTATCCATATAACATAACAATTATGAAATATAGATATCATTTAATTATTTAATTATTTAACATTTAAATATCTAAATAATTAATTAATATAATTATTATATATATGTATTTTTATTTACATTAAATAAAAAATAAATATTTTAATTATATGTGTCAAAGTCTCATTTGAAAATTAATTAATATGTATCAAATCAAATAATTACAAATACACATTAATTATTAATTGACCAAAATTCCTGAAAGTATGTGTTTTTGTTTAACTGATTAAACGTTCGAATTAACTCATTTAATCCGATGAAGTATTATGAATAATCTGTATTATTTATAACGCGTTGCCCAAGTGCTCAACGAGTAGACTTCATATTGTGGGACTCTCTAAGTTTAAGTTTATCCATCACAAAATCCAATTTCGTGTTCATATTTCACCCACTCATGAATTATGATGACCATGGATAATCTCGCTAAACTATGCAAGTCGAGTTCATTGCATACATATAATCCATTCGTCACAGGCTATCCATATTATACATGGGATATAGATAAGAACGTCAAATCCTTATGGTAGTCGATTTTCAAATTTACGATCTCTAAATAACACTCGGAACTTACTTCCGAAATTATACTACGGCCATGACTTTACTAGATCGTAAATACGTGTAGGATACATATGCCCTGTACACAAGACTGACAGATTATATCTTGATACGCATTGGATATCGTGAGCATCAATCCACACCCAACGAACAGGCGGAGGTCTGATCTAAATAGATCGGTGTCGTGACTGTCATCAAAGTGTGGAGGATAACTCATATATCCACTGTGGTATCTCAAGTCGAATGACCATTATGCTTGCTCAACTCGAGAAGATTCCTATTAAATTTGGTGTACCATCTATTAGGAAATCTTTAGTGAGTCGTTCAGTGTTTATCAAATAAATACCTATATGTCTATACGAGTCTCCCGAGACTCATGGTTCATTGGGATAAACTATCGGACTAAGTCATGATATACGAAATGTACTGGTATCAACGGATTTTACTAACCGACCCGTGTTAGTATATCTTGACCATGAACTTTATTTAAGGATATACAACTTATAGTGATGCTTCCCAATGTCAATTACAAACTACGTTGTAACTGCGCTCTACATTGTAAATCCTAGGGTCTTTGTCTAATATACACGTATCACTAAATCAGATTTAGTTTCAATCTAATCATAATTAGATCGAATATGTATATAAAAGACAAGAAGTGCTACCATTAAATAAGTAATATTATGGAAAAATGCATTGATCGTATTCATGAATCGGACATAAATACGATCCGGATTGGCACTCCGAGCACCAACCTTAACATTGGCCTAGTGGGATAGCGAGGCCCCTAGACCCAAATTTTCAAAGACAGATTAGTGGTACTAATAGCACCATTGTTGACTGGTTTAGTGGCTTGGGGGACGATTAGACGTAACGCCCCAATACCACGGGATTATGTACAGGATGATCGATGATACTTCTGATGATGACACAAATGTTTTCATAAATTTTTTTACAAAAAGTTCTCAAATGAAAAAGTATGGTTTATGTTTTATGGATTCTAAAAGTTGTTTCATAGATTATGAGTACTTTCTAATGCTGTTTGTTTTCCTGTTTTATAGCTCCACTCACTAATTTCTTTAGGACTCACCCGCCCAACTCTCCAAATTTTTGCATGACTTTTCTACTGGTGAGCCAAGACTATCTTTTGGGAGACATGGATCAAGGACATGAGTAACACTACAGTCACTAGTCGTATGGGTTCATCATGTCATGTCAACATTCATATAGAATTAAACACAAGAGAATATAAATAAACTGAATTAAACTTTATAAAAATCAAACTGAAAATCAATACATAGGTTCAAACATTGGTTACATCATTCTCTAGAATTATGGAGTTAGTTCATGACTAAAGATAAAAACAATAAAAGTAATGTCATGAACATAATGGAAATCATTAGAGTTTAAAGATAAAAACTAAAAGATTCAACCCGAATCAAATCCCTTCATCTTCGAACGTCACTGTCATCGTCTCCTCTTGCCGCTCTTCAATCCTCCTCCATGGATCTCTCTAAAATATGTGTTTAGCACTCTTGGCTGTGTATTTTTCTCCTCTTAGGGTTTTGGACAAGCTTATGTATTTATAAGAAAGTCTTGGAGTCCTTATGCATGTAAACACGACCAAATTAAGCTTCTGGGAGTCTTTCGAGGCACCGCAGAGCCGGAAAGTGGCTATCCGGTGCCCAACTTACGGGAAATTACTATGGCAGGATTTTGGCCGTGCGTCGCGATGCCAGGAAGTGGGTGTCGCGGCGCAAGGCATAATTTCTGGATTAGTGTTTTCTGCATTCCAGCCTTTTCACATGCATCTGATTCGTCTTTAAGGTCCCAAAACACATACAAATACCCTAAGATTCATGTTTCAATGCTTCCTACAAATAAAACATAAAATACATTAAATAATACGGAATCTAACAAAATAGTAAGTTAAGAATGCAGAAATAATTGGGTATAAATCGCATTTATCAAACACCCCCAAACTTAAGATTTTGCTAGTCCTGAGCAAAAGACTAAATAAAAATAAACAAACTAAATAAAAAAATTAACTAGGCCACTTTCGTAGGGATCGAGATTGCATTTAGCGTATGCAACAAGCCTTTAAACCCCTAGGCGGCCCTATTGGATGAGTTATAGTCTTGTGAGGGCTTACAGCGACGACGCCGACAAATGTCATTCACAAACATGCCATCATGCAATAATTATAAAAAGAAAATAAAAGCAAAGAAAATAGTCCTGATAGTTACACATAATATTATCCTCAAAGAATGCATATCAATGAAATCAGAGAACCTTCAAAGTACGCAATGTAACTCAAATCCAAGGTCTTGAATAAATCATCTAAGCCAGACTCTCAGTGTGTATGTGTGTAAAGGTTCATTCACAGCTCGACTCATAAGTAAGCCAACTCGATGATTTTTTCTCAAAAATTGAGATTCGATTGGTCAAACCAACCTAGATATCTCAAAAGTAGTTTTTATTTGCTTTTATTTGCTCAGTATGGTACGATTTTTCATCTTTTTTCCTTTTTTATTTTTTTCAACACATCTACCCTTTAAGGTAGCATTTCTCCTCATAGTGGTCCTAACACTCGCCAATTGGTAGCTTCACGCTTATCGGTTATAGCTGGTTTAACTTCTTTTTTTTCGTTTTCTTTTTCTTTCAAAATTTCTTTTTTTTTTCTTTCTTTCTTTTATTTTTAACCATACCATACATCATAACACAAGCAATTCAAGATAGACATCTAAGCAAACAGTCATTCATCAGCAAGCAATTTCTTCAACTAGTCACTTTGTCTGTTGGGTTTCTATGGTCTCGATGATCGAATTAAAGCAATGAAACATAAGTGCGAATACATCAAAGAAGTTGCGGAATACTCACAATGATCGGTTGAGCGATGCGACGAACAACAAAACTTCAACCTCTCTTCCTCCAAGGCTCACGGCAGTGGGCTGTTTTATCCTTCAAGAAATTCGGCCATGGAGATCCATTAAGCTCCAAGCTTTGTGATGATTCCATGCTCACGGGTGCGGTTCCTTATCACATTCGCAAGACTCCGAATGTGTGCTAGCACTTGGTAATTTTTGCCACAAAAATCACCCTTGCACTTCTTCTTCATACTCAGTTTTTTGACAGAAAAAAGAGAAGAACAGCAGCCCCTTGGGCGTGAGAGTGGGGAGAGGAAAGAGAGAAGAGAAAAATATATTTTGTGTATTAGTTAATTGATTTCAAAAAACATTAAACATATACCATTTTTTATTTTAAAAAAAGTCAAAGGCAAAAGACAATTAATGCCTTCCATCTACCACCATCAATCAATAGTGACATGTTGTCATATCACTCAAAGTGACTAGACATCACATCAATCGATTGACTAATGATTTGACTCTTGATGTGACTTGTGGGCCGCACTTTAATTCGCAATGCGAGTGCGCCCGTAAACACTCCCGGGCTCAGGTTCGTTAATTCCAAATTAACGAATTTTTCGTTTCGACGAAATTAAATCTAATTTAATTAAATAACTTTGCCTAGCAAAATTACTATTCACGTCGCTAACGAATTAATTCTAAATTAACTCGTTCGCCCGAATTAAAATCTAATTTTAATCCGCGTCGAAATCCAATTTCGTATAATATATCGAATATATTATTTTATCGATTAATTCCAAATTAATCGTTTTCTCTCTCTTTTAATTAATATTTTATCCCAGATAAAATATCTCGGTAATTAATCCCAGATTAATTTTCTCTCTCTTCTAATTAATCACAAATTAATAAAGTGTGAGTCATACGTCATCGGTGAATCTTCGGGAAGCGACCCATGAGATCCCCGGATATGTTGGCAGTAAATCCGGTTGTCAGACTATCTGAACACGTAAGTACCTAGTATACGTTTGTACCGATTTACAAGACAAGGTTGGCTTCTAGCAAAGCGCCATGACTACCCAATTCTCCATAAATATCCTTACAAGAATATGTGATCTATATCATGTGTAGTATACGTAGTATTGCGTATCTCGATCCAGTATCGGATGTCACGTGCAAGGCCTAGGGCTGGAAATGTGTCTGCCCCGTACGAAGCACATATCGGATATCTGGTAACTAGTCTTTATAATCGGATAAACATGACCTAATCATAATATCCCGATAGCTGCAGCATATAAGAGAACGAGTTCCGTATCCTACGTGATCATCATCTCCACTATTACAGGAGTGATACTTCCATCTTGACATCACACCCAATACACTACGATTCTCAATATACCCAGAAGAGGCGTACACAAAATCTGTTAAAGCCCTGGACGACCAAAACCAAAGTACATTGATTGTCGCAAGTATTAGCGGTGCAAGTCTCAGGTTAAGACCAAATACATCTACACTGATTCAGACTTCCATAGACACATAGTAATACTACCAATGGAATTCCGAGGGGTCTATCCAGAGCGGAGCTGTTTTCCGTTCCATCGGTAAAACACAACCTCCTACTACACTTGCATGAGTATCATATACCCAAATATATGAGAACTATGTCGTTATGCCCTCACAACGCGCACAAGTGTAATACTAGTCTATTCTACATTATCGATGTCCAATCTCGATAATACTACGACTAGGGATATTTAATGATTAAACCTTTATGGATTGATACTGTCTTATATCATCTCAATCCAGGAACTAATCATATGGACCTTTCATCATTTATACATCTTGGTGATCTAATCACAAATGATAAAAGAGCAATTTCTTTTGTCACATAGTTAATTTGTACAACAACACCATGATCTGTACAAATAGTGACGCTATGGGTCATAATTGTCCAACATTGCCAACTACCTAGGTTCTTACTGCTAGAAACCTATTGTCAAGTGCTTACGAGTCTAACTTAGATCACATACTCAAGACATCAGATAAAAATCAATCGAGACTTATCTTTTCTAAGATTTCATCTAAAGCAAACAAAATTCATCATTAGACATATGTTTTACTATCTATGACAAAAAATCAAAGATTTTTATTAATTTTTTTAAATGAAAATAGCAGGAACTATCACTACATGCACACACCCCCAAACATAAAACTTGCATTATCCTCAATGTAAGATAAACAGAAAGAAACAAGAGTGAGGAACAACACTACCGTGCATGGAGTTGATCAGACTCCTGCTGGTCAGAATTTGGATGAGGAATTTGTGTGGGTTGCGCTAACACCTGCATAAATACACATGTAAATAATAAACAAGCAAATAGCACACAATAAAATAAAACTAAAGTGCATAAAATAAAAAATAATTAAATACAAGGGTTGTCTGCCTACTAGCCTAAGTTTAACGTCTTCAGCCAGATGTAAAAATAAGAAAAAAAAATTAAATTAAAGTGAAGGTTACTTGGTAACAGTATTAATGTGAATAAGATTAACAATCCTCGGCAACGGCGCCAAAAACTTGTTGCGATATTTTATATCGTACCGCAAGTGTACGGTGTCAAGTTTTTAGTTAGGATAAGTGAGAGAGTGTCGAACCCACATGGATTGTATTCAACTCACACTAAGTACTATAATTGATAATCCTAACTTTATTCATAAAGACTATAAATTGAAATTAAACTAATATCAAAATTAAAAATTAAAGAAAAAAGATAATGAAACGTTTGATAAAGATAATTCAATGAATAGAGAGATTCTAGAGTGTGATTTCACCTAGTTATCCCATATATATTTGTCATGCCATTCAATCCTCATTCTATTGCATTTTTTATAATCCAAGAACCCTAAAGTATTCCACTCCCTCTCCCGAGCAATAGTGAAAAGATTATTAATTACCGATTTCGATATCTCTATAAAAATCTAGTAATCAATAATTCATTACGTTTTGTGATTCTATGTTAACGACTTCAAAGGAATTATAGATTCTCCCAAACTCTATAAATCTCCTATGTTATATTCTCTAAATCCTATTCAAAATCCCTCTCCCCGAGCAATAGATTCTAAACATTCATCATCTCAATTTTTGGCCAACAAACAAGAAGCATTAAACACAAGAGAATATAAATAAACTGAATTAAACTTTATAAAAATCAAACTGAAAATCAATACATAGGTTCAAACATTGGTTACATCATTCTCTAGAATTATGGAGTTAGTTCATGACTAAAGATAAAACAATAAAAGTAATGTCATGAACATAATAGAAATCATTAGAGTTTAAAAATAAAAACTAGAAGATTCAACCCGAATCAAATCCCTTCATCTTCGAACGTCATTGTTGTCGTCTCCTCTTGTCGCTCTTTAATCCTCCTTCATGGATCTCTCTAAAATATGTGTTTAGCACTATTGGCTGTGTATTTTTCTCCTCTTAGGGTTTTGGACAAGCTTATGTATTTATAAGAAAGTCTTGGAGTCCTTATGCATGTAAACATGACTATTTATAAGAAACTACAAAATACATTAAATGATACAGAATCTAACAAAATAGTAAGCTAAGAATGCAGGAATAAGTGGGTATAAACCGCACTTATCATTCATACAGTTAATCTATTTTGTTATGTGTGCTGTTAAAAGAATGGTTGAATTCTGGTTTCAGTAAAAGGCTTAGGTGGCAGTAGAATCTATCACCTGCGGTAACATTCCCGGATTGGGGATATTATAAATTATTATTTAAAAATTGTGCTAAATTAAGAGGATTAATGAAACTACAAGTGTAAAATGATTAATTTTACTTTTAATAAATGTGTACTTTTTAGTGTTCATCACACCCTCCCCCCCAACCAGCTTATTACTAGTCCCTAGTAATTTAAGCGAAAAAACTTTAAAAAGACAAATCCTTAAACAAAATAATAATTGTTTTCTTTCTTTTTAATGATAAAATAAATAAATTCTCATGTACTTTTTACCCTTCTTCCCTACACACATAAACAAGGTATTAATCAATTCATTGTGCCCACAATATTCACAGGTCTCGTTGAAAAGAGAGTAATATTTTTACCCTAAAATTATATTAGAGCTCACACCCTTTGGCAATGAAAGTTTATTTATAAATACAAAAAATATTTTTTTTAAATAATGATAAAACATCAATCCTCGTAACGAGCTTTGGGTCAGTGACTCCCAAACCAGTTGGCTTTAGGGCACTAGGTGTTAAGACACCCCTACGAACTTAATTGTCTGGATCTCAGATATTAAAAAGAAAAAGTGTCTGATTTCCTTAAGTTTTCTCTTTAACTCATGTAACGAGCTTTGGGTCAGTGACTCCCAGACCAGTTGGCCTTAGGGCACTAAGTGTTAAAACACTCATACGGACTTAATTACTCGAGTTAGAGAGGCTATGAAATCGAACTTATTCACACAATTTTTTTTACAAACTCAAGCTCTACCGTTTTACACGAACAATCACTGCTTACTAAGGCAAGATGTTTGGTTACTAAGTAAGAGCATGGTTAGATTTTTTTGACTAAAATACTAATCCCACTGCCTTTAGATGCTACCTCTAACAAACTAGATAACTGAATATTACAAAATTTTCACTTACAACCCATGTTTATATGTTACCATGTATGTTGATAATACCTGTCAGGTGAGCATATGAAGATCAAATTTTTACGAATTATTTTGAGATGCGTCTCAGGAGTGAAAACCCCTTACACAACCACCTCTGAACAATAATTCCACTTGGTTAGTCTAAAACTTATTATTAGTTTATGTGTAGTTTTTTTTTTTTGGAAAACACGAAAGAAAATTAACAAAAAATATTTTTTTTACACATAAAATAACAACAAAGCGAAAACAACATAAAAGAAAACTTTTTTTTTTGAAAAACACAAAAACGAAACATAAAAATAAAAACTATCTAGTCAACTATCTTTTCCCCCAACTAATTTGAGACATTGTCCCCAATGTCTGAAAAAGAAAAAGTAGAGTTTAGAAGACATCGTCTGGTTAGTATGGAATTGACAATTGAATCTACGAATATAAAAAAGATTACAGATTAAGATCCAAGTTTACTATGAACTTATTGCCACGATCATTATCAGACCAGTTCAACTTGGAAAGAATATGGTCAATTTTTGGTTCATAAGTTAAGAGTTGGTCAATTAAATTATCAACTTTTCTTGCAGTTAGGAAGATATCTTTTACCGATTTTGAAATAAACTCATTTATTCTGGCATCTTCAAGAAAATCGAAAATCGAAAAATCCATCAACATTAAACAGTCTAATAGGTTTTTGGTGAATGTTCAAGTTCACCAATGATGTCACTATGAATATTTCTTCCTGTGTGCCCAGCCCATTTGGTAAAGCAATAAAAGCATCAACATGATTAATCATTTCAGTAAGTCTTTCAAACATACATGAGACAATACATTTTTCTCCATTTGATTTTCCGATGAGGTTTACATGTGCCAAAGGTTTTGGAATGATCCCAAAAACTTGACTGCCACCATCTTGTACGACCTTCGAAACATATCCCATCAACCCAAGATTGCCACTGCCATATACTAAGTGCATGTTTCTTTCCGCCATAACTCTACCCAATTCTTTTACAACCTCAACAAATTCTGGTTTAGTTCCAGAGCTAGTTTCACAAAACACACAGATATTAGTGACTTGTCTTTTTGAAGTTGTCTATATTTTTTTTCTCTCTTATCTGAATGTGTTGAAGAGAATAATGACGAGCTGAATTTATAGATCCTGAAAAATGGTGAGAAATAAATGCACTTGTACCTGCAAAATGATAATTATCAGATGAACAATAACATAGATCATGAAAGTCAAAAAGTTTAGATACTGTCGGTGAAAATTAAGTAAAGGAAATCAAAACAATAATTGAAACAATATGTATAGATAGTTGTGATTGTGGCTCACATCTTCCTCTAGTTTTACGTCCAATAACATCTTGAACGCCCTCTATGGGTCAGGGATATGCTTCTCATCTAAATTTTTTTTATAAATTGGCAAATAGAGTCTTTTAAAGTCAGATTACCGAGATTGTATTGTTGTCTTTCTTTTTGATATTTTGTATGCAAATTGTGAATTACTCGATGAACATCTCCACTAGGATGTGTCTCAAGAGTCAATGATATATCATCTAAAGACTTCTTACTTAAGTCATCTCTAATGAATTGAATTTTATCTTCGCAATTGTCATACATCATTCCTAAAGAACGACAACGAGTGTTGCATGTCCAAAGTGCACATTTATAACAAATATCTAATCGTTTAGCTATTCGTTTCTTAGCATGTGTGTTTTTCCCATGGATCATAAGAAACCTCATTCTTTCGGTGTGTGCTTTGTAAATTTTCATTAGAGCATTTTGAGGGAAAGAAAGGAAATGATTGTGGAGTTTTATGAGAGTTTCTTCCATGCCTTGATGGTTCCAGTCTTGAGGTATTTTTCCTTATTGATCACTTGTGAGAGAGGAAGAAATTTCCACTAGATAAGTTTGTTCATCTCCAAGAAATGCATTCTTCAATCCTTCTGGCACAGTCTTCAATTCTAAATTGGATGTTTCCTCGTATTTTTCTTCTTCCAGTGTTCATAGTTCCTCAAAATTTTGGTTTTCTCCATCATCTTCAAATACCTGTATAGAATCAAGTAAAAAATCATTAGGAATATCCAAATATAATTACATACTTGATTCAAGAAAATTAGCTGTATAAATTTCTGTATGATCAAATAAACTCCCCTGAATATATTTTTCCACAATTGGTTCAATTAGATCCATGCTCTCGTCTTCACTGTCCTTGTCGTATGAATGTTTACACATATAAAAAATATTAAGCTTCAACGTCATATTGTCAAAGGACAAATTCATGATTCCATTCTTACAATTTATTAAAGTGTTAGCTGTTGCTAAAAATGAACGATCAAGTATTATAGGAATTGGCTTATAATTATCTACTTCAGGTTGTGTTTCTAAAACAATAAAATCCACAATATATATGAATTTATTGACTTGAATTAACACATCTTCTACAATTCCTTTCGGTACTTTGACCAATCTATCGGCAAGTAAAAGAGTAATTGAAGTTGGTTTTAACTCGCCAATATTAAGTTGTTGGTAAACCAAAAATGTAAGCAAATTTACACTAGCTCTAAGGTCAAGCAAAGCATGTTCAATTTTTTTATCTTCAATAATACATGAAATAGTTGGACAATCAGGGTCTTTGTATTTTAAAGTATTATTGGTGGAGAGAATAGAACTTACATGTTCGGCTAGAAAAGCTTTCTTTCTTACCTGATGTTTTCTTTTAACGGTGCATAAGTCTTTCAGAAATTTGACATAATATGGTATATGTTGGATGGAATATTAATCTTTAACTTTACTTGTTTGAATATTTCATAAATCTCTGAGGAATGGTTCAATTTCTTTATTTTTAATGCTTGAGGAAATGAAGGTGCATGTAACAAATTATTATCATCAATGATAGGTATTGGTTCATTAACCTCTTCCTTACCCTCTGAATCTGGTTTATTTTCAATTTCATGAGGTTCAAAATTAGGTTTGTGGATAACATTACCATTACGAAGAGTACTAATAGATTTGACTTGGTCAATGTGTTGACTACCAAAACTACTCTCGTGAGGGTTTTGATGACTCTTGGGGTTTGGCTGTGGTTGTGCATGAAACTTACATTTCTCATGAATGGTCAATGCATATGTGATTTTGGAAAAAGTATCTTTCAGATCAATCAATGTTTGCACGTGTTGGTTATTGATGGCTTCTTGTTTCTCAATGAATGCATGCAAGGTATCCTCAAGGTTTTTCCTAGATGGTGGTACATATGGTGTATAATTCTTGGAGTTTTGGAAATTCCAGTGTACATGGGGAGGTTGTTACAATGGTTGTGCTTGGTTATAATTTCTCCAATTGAAGTTTGGATGGTTTCTCTCCAACCAGAATTATAGTTTTGGGAGTATGGGTTCAGATTTGGTCTATTGAAAGTGTTTATGGAACTGACTTGGTCATGGAGACATTCTTGCAGAGCTGGTAAGGTTGGCAAACTTGTGTGACATGTTCATTTGAATTAAAGATTTGACATGTGATTTCTTAAACTGACTTGACATGATCACTCATTCTTATTTCTAATGCCTCAACTTTTTAAGCTAGAGATGCATACTTAGCAGAAAGGTCATGATCTTCCATAAGGTTAAAAATATCTCTATCAGATGGTTGTGGTTTTACAGATGACTCATAAGTGCCAATTGTGTCCCAGTGTTGTGCATTCTCTTCTATGTGTTCTAGGTAATCTAGTGCATTTTCAGGATTTTTGTCCCTAAACTCACCATTAAACATCATTTCCACTACCTGTCTACCTTGGGGTGTTAACCCCTCGTAGAAGTAGGTTGTTAGGGATATGCCCTATACCCAACTTGTGGATGGGATATATGTACATGTATTTGTAATATTTTCATTAATTAATAAAATGGCAATCTTTATTATATGTGTCTTACATAACTTATATGAATCATCAAACACTGTAATAAAGCCATTGGAGTAATAAGATGATGGCTTCCACGCCTTATGAGAATCATTACTCTCAAATGTTGCTAGTCATAGTTTTGTGAATAATATGGCGTTCACAAAGCGGAGAGACTAGCATGATGATATGATCCGTCCTTAAGTGGGGTAGCCGATCTCATAAGCTACTAGCGGAGATCCGTCCGCTTGGTGTATCACATGGATGCATGAGTTACTCGTGTCCATCGAACTGACCGTCGAAAGTTTTCACATGAAGTGTTTATCCCATGTGTCTGTGAGAACTTTCATGTATCGATTGTATGACTAGTCCTTAGACTTGAGGTCTTTACAATCTTATATGTTGATCAAATAACTTTGACATTCTCATTCATCGGTTCAAAAGATCTGGTCATAAGGGTATGATTGGGTCATTTATTGAAACACGTGAAGTTTGTAAAGATACAACAGAAAATCACCACTCACTCGGATAATATTTTTTTATAAGAGTAGTATTCCAGTTCGTGGGTTGATATGTGTGATCGGTGCTTGAGACTGTGGCCGCAGCGGAAGAATCATGTGAGATGCTTGGGTTAGCATGATTCATGACACTATCAACATCATACCTTTGACTATATGGGTAGACACTTTCCATACCCTAGGTCAAACGGTGGGGATACAGTGAGGCAAGGGACCATATCATATGTCAATCGCATACATAATGGGTATATATATCTTTCCTTCTCATTTGGGGAACTTGGCATATTGCTAGATGTCAACCTTGGTCATTGAAATCGAACGACCATCTGATCAGAGGATAATTTATGTTCGATTAAATTATCACGATTCATTTCATGTCCAACTTGAGGGGAACCCAAAAGGTCACACACAACAAAGTCGAAATCAATGGTTAACAGTGCACAGTACAAATTTAACAGCATATATGATTATTGTAGGAATTGTTCATAAATGGTCAATGTGTTTAATTATTGAACGGGTCATTTATGAGGTTCCATAGTGGCTTAGGGATTGGTGAATGACGATAGGGGCACTTTGGGATTGGAATAAATAAATAAACATGAATAGTAACGTAAATAGTAAAAAAAAATTATTTGTTATTTATTTTGAATTCCAATTCGGCCAAAACTCTTATTAGGGTTTTATAATCTCATTAAACTACTAAATTAAGATCCAATTGCTACGATTAAATTAGCATTTATCCCACATCGGATTCTTAATTAATTTTGTTGTCTTTGAAGCACCTATATGAACCCAAAGAATTCTTCACAAATTTTTACACCAAACCTTTCATATGTTGGGTTTATATAAGTGAGCAACTCTAAAGTTTAAGAGTAAGCCAATGATTTTGAAGATCCTTAAGTCTAATTGACTCGAGGAACCTCGAGTTAAAAGTTTTGAGGTATTTGCATAGGCTAGCACCAAGGGCAAAATACCCGTGCACTCAAGACGTAGTCTTGCCGTTGAGTTTTTCCTTTGGTGTGTGCACCTTTGGAGGCCACACATTTGGGTGGCTTTTTGGAATGTGGAATAGCTTGCTGAGTTCGAGAAAAGCTTGTAGATTGGAGGGAGGACTGGAGGAGTCTTCGGTTCAAGTAAGTCTTTATCATTCTTTATTTTAATTAGAGTCCTTATGATAGTTAACATGTTTAGGTTTATGTTCTTTGCATGTTTTATGAGTTTTTATGTTTAGAATATATAGTAACATGCCTAGGCTTGTAGAATAATCAAAACAAATGGGTCTTGGGCAAAGGGATAGCGGCATCAAAATTTGATTTATTTAATTTTCCACTGTGCACTCGCGGCCGCTTCCCAACAGTGGTATCAGCGTGCCGTTTTTGTTTTGATTAGTTGTCTCTCATTTGAACTCGAAATTAGGTGTGTAAAAGCTCGTTGGAAAGATAACACCCTGAACTTAATTTTAGGCACAAGTTTTGCATGATTTGGTTAATATTTGAATTGTGAAATTGCATTTAAAATTCACGTATTTGTAAAAAAAAATGTGAATAGTAAATTTATTTGAATAAAATAAAATACAATATCATAATTAAATATTAATCAAAGTTATTTAATGCCTAAAATAATTCCAACATATTAAAACTCATATGCTTGATAATTCTATGTATGATTATTTTAGGGAGCAAGCATCTAGAGACTTTCTAAGGAATAGAGAGTGTATTGCTTATCCCTTAGCTAAGTAATTACTACGTGATGAACTTAGAGATTTATTACCTTTAAGGCTAATAAATATAAATCACTTGTTTATAATAAAAGACATTATAAAAGATACAAGTGGGGTGGGACCAAGGCGTTAATAAAACTTTCCAAACTAAAGTTAATTTAACCAAAGGTATTACTAGAGTTAGATAATGATTTGGTGTCTTTCTTCATTCACTACCTTTTTATAGTCAAAAGGAAAAGTTGTGAAGACATATAGATAATTGACCGGTGCGTAATCACACGTTTATAACACAAGCGCATATATCGTTCAAGTAGTATAAAAAGTATCGATCCCACGAGGACTTAATACCTAATATATTAATTTTATGAGGTTAAATGATTACTAGTATCTAACAGATTGTTTGATTGATTTGAAATGGTGATGATTCTAAATTTAAATACAAGTAAATAAAATTGCACGAAAGTAGGTTTTAAGAAAATTCAATATTAAGAAAATATATAGGGTTGTGAATCTTTCTAATATATTTTAAAAGATGAAGCTGTTATTTCATGTTTGTGTAATAAATCGTTTACTAACCTGTAACACGAAATTATGCAAAAGCCTCTGTCGATGGTCAGATGAAAATACCCAGTATAACCCAATTGAACCATATGTCTATGTCAACCAAATTACCTGGATTCATTAAGTTTAAGTTCCAATTATGGCTACCCCCGCCCAACAGGTATATGTCTATCCTGTAAGGAAATCTATTAAAGGGTTATCTACCCTAAAGGAAGATCGTGGGCTATTAAGTCTAAGGCTGCAACCTAAAATTCATTTGTCAAGTTTATTTTTAGATTTACCAGATCAATCTTATTAGTGGCCAATTAACAAGACGCATTAAGCTTAAGACTTAATAAGTAGACATTTAAATTACCCAAACTATAAAATAACCCCTTATAAATCGGTGATATTAGAAGTCATCACAACCCCAGATAACTAACTTAGTTATGACACATAACTAGGGCGAGTAAAAACTTAAAAATAAAAGACATAAATTAAAATGCTGAAAAGTAAATGCGGTAAAATAAATACTGAAAAGTAAAATTACAATAAAATAAAATGTTAAGGTAAAAGGATCTACTTTTACTACTACTAATTTATATATCTCTCTTAATATAATATATTAACTTGTGATGATTTACCAACCAGCCATATAGGCGGTAACCTGATTAAGTCAAATTAAGTCCAACCATCTATAAAGGCGGAATCAAAATAAACCTGCCATATAAGCGGTAAGAATATTTAATTACCAACCGACCAATCTGGCGGTATCCTTCCTTAGTCAGGTTTAAACCAGTTTAAAATGAATTACCAATCGACCAATATAGCGGTATCCTTTTTAAGTCAAATTTTAAATAGTGAATATATTATATTTAAGGGAGATTAATTTAAATAGCAGTAATAAAAATTTACCTTTCACCCTAGCAGTGGGAAGTTACCTTCTAATGTTGAATAGTAAAAACTGAAAAAGTAAAGAAAATAAATTATTATTATTACAGAACGTATTAAAATTAAATACAAAACTGAAATTAAAATAAACTAGATAGAAAACTTACTATTTACATCAGAGAATTCAGAGAGGAAGGTACATCTAAAACTGAAACCTCGAGCTCTATTTATAGACCCCGGTAGGACTTGCGCGTCGCGACGCGCTACGTGTCAACTCTAGTTCGTCGGCTTCAGATTCTTATCTGCCACGTGGCATTATGGATAAGGTGATAAGGTGACACGTGGCAAGGCGGCTGGCAACTCAATGATTATGCTGACGTGGTGCTGACGTGGCGACACAAGGCGATAGTGATTGTCGGCACCAAAGAATGATGACACGTGGCACGGTGTGATTGGATGATGATGACGTGGCAATGACGTGGCACGTTGACTCGGTCAACTGGTGATGTGGATGATGACGTGGCTGACACGTGGAGTGACATATGGCGACATGTGACGATGGCGATTATCGGCACCGTAGGATAATGACACGTGGCACGGCGCACGTTAGCAGATCGGTTGTGATGGTGACACGTGGCACGGTGCACGTTAGCAAAATCAAAATTCTCAGATTATGACATGTGGACCCGACGCACGTTAGCATCGAGCGGCGCATGTTAGGCGTCGCGACGCAAAATTATGAAAATGCCCTTTATCCGTTTTTCACTATTTGGGCCCCAAATCACCTCCAGAGAGTCCTGAAACTTTATTTATCTACAAAATAACACAAAACAAATCAAAATATTCACAAAACTCAAGAAATTATACAAAATATTAGGTCAAATGAGTGGGAAATAGTGATACATTTACCACTCATCACACCTCAAACCTAACATTTTGTTAGTCCTCGAGCAAAACACAAAATAAAATAACATAAACATCTTTAAAATAAAATTTAACTAAGCCACTTTCGTAGGGATCACAGTTGCATTTAGCATAAGCAACAAGCCTTTAACCCCTAGGTGTCCCTAGTGGACGAGTTGTAGTCTCGTGAGGATTTACAGCAATGATACCCACAAACATTTTACAAAAGTAAAAAGGTAGTGAAACTAATGCATACAAAAGCAAAAAGACAAGAGAAAATAGAATAAAGAAGTTAGTGACTAATCAGGTGAACTACTTCTACTCCAAGTCACTAGTTTTTTCTTTCTTTCTAAATTACTGAATAAGTAAATTCTCCGATTATATTTATCATTCTCCATATACACAGCCAACAAAATATTAAACAACTCATTTTTTCCCACAACAGTCACAAGTGCAGTTGATAAGAGAGTAATATTTTTGTCCTAAAGTTTTATCAGAATTCACACCTTTTTGTAGCAATGGAATAATTTTTCTGATTTTTCTGATTTTTTTCTTTGATTTTGATTTTTTTTTTTTTATATACAATATCTTCCGTCTATGTAGCGAGTGTTGGGTCGGTGGCTCCCAACCAGTTGGCTTTAGGGCACCAGGTGTTAGACACCCCTACGGACTTAATTACTCAGACTTCAGATATATATATTTGCAACATCCTTGATACATGTAGCGAACTTTGGGCCAGTGACTCCCAAACCAATTGGTTTTAGGGCACTAAGAGTTTAAAAAACAACCCATACGGACTTAATAACTCGGATCTCAGACTTTTTTTTTTACTCCATCACTTTTTTGAGATGCTTCCTCCAATTAAACTAAAGCACTGAATATTACAAACTTTCAATTATAGCTCATGTCCGTATGTTACATGCATGTTGAAATATCTGCCAACTGAGCATATGAAGATCCTTTAGTCAGTTTTATGAAGAATTTACAAATTAAATAATTCAAAAGGAAATAAACAAAAATTAACTTCTTCCGAAATATGTTTGAGATACGTCTCAGGAATGAGAACTCCTTACATATCTATCTCTCACCAATTTAACCTTTTTAGTCAAAATAAAAACAAAAACGCAAAATATTTTTGTAATTTTTTGAAAATTTTCAATTTTTTTGTATTTTTCGAAAAAATTTGGACTAAAAATAAAAATAACACACACACTAAAAACAAGCTACTAATCAAATAATTCTCTCCCCCAAACCTAAATGAGACATTGTCCTCAATGTCTTAAACAGTAGAAGAATAGTTTAGAAGACAGTACCTCATTAACTGAAATTCTACACGAAAAGTTAAAGGTAAGATCTAGATTAATCCGACGCCTCTACCATGATCGTCCTCGGACCAATTTATCTTTGAAAGGATAGGGTCAATTTATGGTTCATAGGCTAAGATTTGGTCAATTAGATCCGAAGCAGTTCTGGCAGTGAAGATGAGTTCTTTTAAAGGTTTTGACACGAACCCATTTCTCCGGGCATCATCAAGAAACACACAAAGAAAATCATAAAATCCTTCAACGTTGTACAGTCCAAGCGGTTTCTGGTGTATGTTCAGGTTCGCCCAAGATAACACTGTAAAAATTTCCTCCAATATACCCAAGCCACCTGGCAAAGCAATAAAAGCATCAGCACGGTTAATCATTTCTACCAGTCTTTCAGACATACCTGGCATGATTAGTTATTCTCAGTTTGATGGTCCAATAAGATTTTCTTCTGCCAAGGGTTTTGAGATGATTCCCAAAACGTGACTACCTCCTTCATGTACGGCCTTTGAAACGATCTCCATAAGTCCAAGATTGCCTCCGCCATATACTAAGTGCATATTCCTTACAGTGAAGACTCGACCCAATTCATATGCTGCTTCTACGTATTGTGGCTTAACACCAACACTAGTACCACAAAACACACAGATGTTTTCAACTCGTCTTCTTGAAGTGGCTTCCATGTTTTACTCTGGATGTCTTCAAAAGTGCAATGATGAGTTGAATTTATAACACCTGAAAATGGTGAGTAAAATAATAGCAATAGTACCTGCCAAATGAAAATTATTAGTTAATAGTAAAATAAATCGTGATAGTCAAAAAGGTCTTGATCATGTCGGAGAAAATAAAGAAAACAACAAAACAAATTACAATTATTAGGAAAAGAAAAAGAGATATAATATGTATAAGAAAAGTAGCGGCTTGATTGACGTCTATGCGTCAGGGACAAGTTTCCCATCCAATTTTCTTATAAATTGGCAAACAGACTCTTTTTGAGTCAGATTCCCGAGACTTAACTGTTGTCTTTCTTTTTGGAATTGTGCATATAACACACGAATTTCGTGATACACATATCCACTGGGATGCGTCTCAAGAGTTTTAGATATATCATCCAAAGACTCCTTACTCAAGCCATCCCTAATGAAATTAATCTTATCTTCGCGGTTATCAGACACCATTCCTAAATAACGACAACGAGTATCACAAAACATACAAGCACATTTATAACAAACACACATTCTTTTGGCTCTTCTTTTTAGCATAGGTGCTCCTTCCTAAACCAGACAGATGTGAAATAAAAGAGTCAGAAGACTGACCTGCCAATCGGAACCGTACTTCAATAATCCAACGAATGTCAGTAGGAATACCTTTGATCATCAGTAGTCTCATCTGTTCCAAACGAGCTTTGTAGACTTTCATCGGAGATTTTTTTAGGGAGAGAAGGAAATTACTTGTGAAGATTTGCGAGAGCTTCTTCCATCGTGAAATGACTTTACCTATAAAAATTAAACACACAAAAATAAAACACACCAGATCACAATATATACACAAATTGCATGGGTTGCCTCCCTACGAGCGCTAAGTTTAACGTCTTCAGCTAGACGTGACTTCTCGAACGTTAGGCTGGATCTAAAAGTGTGACACTTTCTTTTTGTCGCTCAAATGATTCTCCCTAGTATTGCTTAACACGCTTGTTTTTAACCTTGAATGTTTTGCTGGAGTCGGGATCATGTATCTCAACGGCTCTATCTGGTAAAACCTTGGTAATCATAAATGGACCTGACCACCGTGATTTTGGCTTCCATGGGAAGAATTTCACCCTTGATTTGTTTAACAGTACCTTCTGCCCTGATTCCAGTTGTATGCGCACTAACTTCTTATCATGTCTTTTCTTGCCTTTTCTTTGTACAATTTGGCATCCTCAAAAGGCTGATTGTGAAATTCCTCCAATTCGTTGAGCTGCTGGAACTTTTTCTCTTATGTTACTTGTAGTGCAAGAATTGGCTTTTTCAGTGCAAAAGACGTTTTATCTTCAGACTCCACAGGCAATTGACATGTTTTAAGTTTGTCAATAGAACTTTGCATTTCATCAGAATTCTGGATGGTACTGTGTATTACATCAAGTCTGAATAATTCCTCCTTTTCATCATCAGGGAAATTCATGGCCTTGAAAACATTGAACGTTACTTCTTGGTCTTGTACCCTCATGGTCAATTATCATTTTTGTACATCAATAATGGTTCGACCTGTAGCCAAGAACGGTCTCCCGATGATGATTGGCACGTCTGCGTCTTCCTTCATATTAAGGACAATAAAATATGTTGGGAAAATGAATTTATCAACCTTGACCAGCACATCATCAACTACGCCTCTTGGAAATATGAGCGTTCTATCAGCAAGTTGTAGAGAGACTGGAGTTGGCATTGTTTCTCCAATCTGCAGTCACCTGAAAATTGGAAAAAGGCATCAAGTTAACACTTGCACCTAAATCACATAAAGCTTTACCAAAGTTATGTTCTCCTATGATGCATGGAATGGTGAAACTGTCAGGATCTTTCAACTTTGGGGGAAGCTTCCTCTGAATGATGGCGCTGCATTCTTCCATCAATGCTACTGTCTCGTAATCTCCGAATCTCCGTTTTCGTGAAAGAATGTATTTCATGAATTTTACATAGTTGAGCATTTGTTCCAAGGCTTCTGCAAATAGAATGTTAATGTGTAGCTTTTTAAACACCTCCAGGAAACGAGCAAACTGCTTGTCCAGTTTGTTTTTCTGAAGACGCTGTCGAAAAGATGGAGGTGAAGTGATCTTTTATTTTTCATTTGCTTCTTTTTCATCCATCTGTTGCTCTGTTTCTTTTGGAACTTCCTCAGCTGTTGTTCTAACTCCAACATCTTTGTTGATTTCAGTACCGCTTTTTAACATGATGGCATGACATTGCTCCTTTTCCCATGTTCCTTGGATTTGGCTCTGTGTGCTAGGAATGGTACTTGGCGGTCTATAACTCTGAGCATTGGCCAGTTGTCCAATTTGATTCTCCAGTGCTTTGATGGAAGCAGATTGGCTTTGAAAAATAGCATCGTACTTTTTAACTGAGCCAGCACTTCTACTATTCCTGGTTCATTTGCCTGCTCATGGCCTTTGTTTTGTTGCTGGAATCCAGGTGGTGGATAGTTCTGATGTTGGAATCCAGGTGGTGGATTGTTCATTTGCTCTGAATTGTTGCTCCATGAAAAATTGGGATGATTCCTCCACTCTGGGTTATAGGTGTTGGAATATGGATTGTTCCCCTGTCTGTTGAAATTGTTGACATAATTCACCGTCTCTTCAAGTTGGTTTGGTTCTGGTGCTCCTCCATATGGTGAACTTGTGGATCCAGTGGTAAAAGTCTCCATGAATTTGCATATCTGATCCAGCTTGGCATTGACTACTGTATTGGCTCCACTTTCATAAATTCCTACAATTCTTTGGATCATGCTCCTTTCTGTTGGCCACAAGGAATTATTGTTGGCCATTTCTTCGATTAGGTCTCAAGCTTGATCTTCTCATTTTGCCATTAAAGCTCCTCCAGCAGCAGCATCAATTGTGGTTCTCATCAGTCCAGAAAGTCCATTATAGAAAGTTTGGACTTGAAGCCATTTTGGAATCTCATGGTGAGGACATTTCCGGAGAAAATCTTTGTACATTTCCCAAGCTTCATATAGAGTTTCTGAGTCTTGTTGTACAAAGGATGTGATGTCATTCCTCAGCTTTCCAGTTCTAGCTGGTGGAAAGTACTTTGCAAGGAATTTGGTGGCTAAAGTGTTACAAGTTGTGATGGAACCTGCTGATGTGGGTATTAGGATCTTCAGTTGCTTTCCCCTCAAACTACATTGACTATTGAATCATCTGAATGCATGATTTGATGTCACACATGAGGAAGTACAAAATAGGAAATGAAGCCGTCGACCACCGGAATGGTTCTGTCTCGAATGGGTATTGGTGGTGCAATCTCCAAGGGTTCAGGTTCCATGTTGACTAAAGCTTCTTGGACTTCACACATTTCTCTTCTGAACTGTCTGATGGTTTTTTCAATTTCTTAGTCGAGCGGTCGGAGTTCAAAGCTTCTGGTTCGTCTCATGTAGTTTCTGAGAACCTGAAACACAAGAAAACAACAACAATAAGTAAAAAAAATATATACAAGTAAATGTTTCTAACCTCAAAACTAATAGTGAAAGATAAAAAAGTCCCCGGCAACGGCGCCAAAAACTTGACCGGTGCGTAATCACACACGTATAACGCAAGTGCACGTATCGTTCAAATAGTATAAAAAGTATCGATCCCACGGGGACTTAATACATAATCTATTAATTTTATGAGGTCAAATGATTACTAGTATCTAACAGGTTGTTTGATTGATTTGAAATGGTGATGATTCTAAATTTAAATACAAGTAAATAAAATTGCACGAAAGTAGGTTTTAAGAAAATTCAATATTAAGAAACTATCTAGGGTTGTGAATCTTTCTAATATCTTTTAAAAGATGAAGCGGTTATTTCATGTTTGTGTAATAAATCGGTTTACTAACCTGGAACACGAAATTATGCAAAAGCCTCTGTCGATGGTCAGATGCAAATACCCAGTATAACTCAATTGAACCATATGTCTATGTCAACCAAATTACCTGGATTCATTAAGTTTAAGTTCCAATTATGGCTACACCCACCCGACAGGTATATGTCTATCCTATAAGGAAATCTATTAAAGGGTTATATATCCTCAAGGAAGATCATGGGCTATTAAGTCTCTGCAACCTAAAATTCTTTTGTCAAGTTTATTTTAGATTTACCAGATCAATCTTATTAGTGGCCAATTAACAAGACACATTAATCTTAAGACTTAATAAGTAAACCTTTAAATTACCCAAACTATAAAATAACCCCTTATAAACCGGTGATATTAGAAGTCATCACAACCCCAGATAACTAACTTAGTTATGACACATAACTAGGGCGAGTAAAAACTTAAAAATAAAAGACATAAATCAAAATGCTGAAAAGTAAATGCGGTAAAATAAATACTGAAAAGTAAAATTACAATAAAATAAAATGTTAAGGTAAAATGATCTACTTTTACTACTACTAATTTAGATATCTCCATTAATATTATATATTAACTTGTGATGATATTACCAACCAGCCATATAGGCGGTAACATGATTAAGTCAAATTAAGTCCAACCAGCCATAAAGGCGGAATCAAAATAAACCTGGCTTTGCGCGTCGCGACGCACTACGTGTCAACTTTTGGTTCGTCGGCTTCAGATTCTTATCTGCCACATGGCATTATGGATAAGGTGATAAGGTGACACGTGGCAAGGCGGCTGGCAACTCAATGATTATGCTGATGTGGTGCTGACGTGGCGACAAGTGGCGATGGCAATTTTCGGCACCGTAGGATGATGACACGTGGCACGACGCACGTTAGCAGATCGGTTGTGATGGTGACACGTGGCACGGCGCACATTGGCAAAGTCAAACTTCTCAGATTATGACATGTGGACCCGGCGCACGTTAGCATGGAGCGGCGCATGTTATGCGTCGCGACGCGTAAAATTACGAAAATGTCATTTTGTCCGTTTTTCACTATTTTGGCCCCAAATCACCTCCAGAGAGTCCTGAAACTTTATTTATCTACAAAAGAACATAAAACACATCAAAATATTCACAAAACTTAAGAAACTATACAAAATATTAGGTCAAATGAGTGGGAAATAGTGATACATTTACCACTCATCAATAATCATTTATTCAAAGCTTACCTTAAAGCATATTTAAAGTGTTGGACTAATTTGGAGGATCTATTGTTTATTCCTATCACTAAGGCAATAAGAGCCTAAGAGGTAAGGGTATTTAAGAGAGTTCGCTCCACCCTCCCTCTGGTGAATTTTCAATGGAGGAATCCATTTGACAGTTATTCACTTAAATATGCTAAAATCATCATTAATAATTTAAGTCTAAAAATTACCTCCCATTGTAAAGTATAGACCCAAAGGGCTTAAACCATATTGGCAGGACTAGGCTTTACCAGACTGACCATTACCAATTTGTCCATAAATCATACTATTGACAATGGTTTGACTTTTCTGAGTCATAAGACACAGTGACCATTAGGCATGGGTTTATAACTTAGTGGCAAAGATTGGGTGTCCATGAGGACTAACATAAGCTATGGCATGTTTGATTGCCCAACCCAATGATCAAGGAATTGTGATTTATATCATAAATTGGTTAGGAACCTACCTAATTATCGTATTTTATAACGACCGGCCCTAGTCGGAGTTATGAAATGATGATAATGGGATCCTTGCCCATAAGAAATCCATCATATTGGGGTTGATGCGATTTGCTTAAAATTTTAAAACAATTGAGTGAGAGCAACTTCATAATATTAAAAGCCCATGTTATTATGAAACATTAATGAAAACATATTCCTAATTTTAACATTCTCTCTTAACATGTGGGTTAAAATATTTAACAAACATTCAAATGGCAAACAGTGTATCACTTCGTTCCATCATTGATGAGCATAAGCTCAAATGGGACAACTACAATGACTGGTTTAGAAACCTTAAAATTGTCTTACGACAAGAAAAGATTTTATATGTTCTTGAAAGACCATTTCCCCCTGAACCCGCAGAAGATGCTGACCAAAATACATTTGATGCTTGAAAGAAACACGTTGATGATGATGAGCAAGCAGTTTGCATAATGCTTGGATCTATGTCGGACGAACTTCAGAAAGCTCATGAAGAAATGGATGCTCAAACCATCATCTTTCACTTGAAGGAGTTGTATGCAACTTCCGTTCAACCCATGAGATTCCAAGTGTCATGTGTTTTATTACAAACAAGGTATAAGGAAGGATCTGTTAGTGGACATGTGCTTAATATGATTGGCCACATTGAAAAATTGGCCAACCTCGGGTTCATCATAGATCATGAGATAGGTCACGATCTAATTCTCCAGTCCTTACCAAAAGACTTCTCTAACTTTATTATGCAGTTTTATCTGTCTGATAAAGAAGCTATTTTAGCAGAATTGCACAATCTGATAAAGCAAGCAGAGAAGGACTTGAAACCGAAGCTTAAAACCTCTGTCATGCTTACGGGTACGGACCTGAAGCCACGAGGCCCAAAGAAAAATAAGGGCAAGGCCAAGGCTCCAGATCACCTAAAGCCCAATGGTAAGGTGGAGAAGAAAAAGGGAAAGGGGAAATGTTTCTTTTATGGAAAGAAGGGTCATTGGAAGAAAGACTGCAGATCCTTGAAAGTCAATGAAGCTAGGGAAGCCCAAGAGGCCAATGATGAGTGGTAAATCTATCACTATTTCCCACTCATTTTACCTAATATTTTGTATAGTTTCTTGAGTCTTGTGAATATTTTGATGTGTTTTGTGTTATTTTGTAGATAAATAAGTTTCAGGACATTTTGAAGCTGAATTGGAGCAAAACAGGAAAAACTGGACAAAAAGGGCAAAATCGTCTTTTCCGCGTCGCGACGCTGAAGCCTTTCGCGTCGCGACGCCCAGCATGCGCCGGATTTGCTAACGTTGCGCCGTGGGTGGACACGTGGACCAATCAGAATATTTGCTAACATGCGCCGTTTGCTAAAATGCGCCGATCATGCTATCTTGCGCCGTTGCCACGTGTCGTGTCGCCATCACAACGGAGATGCTAAAATGCGCCGGTGCCACGTGTCGAGATCTGACGCTGCCGACAATCGCCTCAAAGTGACGTAAGCAATGACGTCATGAACAGTGCCACGTCATCGGATAAGATCTGAGCCGACAAATCAGCAAGTGACACGTGTCACTGTAGCGCGCGTCGCGACGCCCAGATCCTATCGACGCCTATAAATAGAGCGCGAGATTTCAGTTTTTGTTGTACCATTTCCTCTCACTAATTCGATGTAATTAGGGAGTTCTTCTCTCTCCAAGTTCTTTTAATTTAGTTTTGTAATTTTTAATTACGTTCTGTAATAATAATAAGTTACTTTGTTTATTTTACAGTTTTTACTATTCACCATGAGGAGGTAACTTCCCTCTGCTAGGGTAAAAGGTAATTCTTTTACTATTGCTTGTTAGATTATTCTCCCATAAATATAATATATTCAAAGTTTTAATTGGACTTAATAAGGATACCGTCAGACTGGTCGGTTGGTAATGTTAATCCGCCTATATGGCTGGTTGTTTTCATTCCGCCTTTATGGCTGGTTATTTTAATTCCGCCTATATGGCTGGTTGTTTTCATTCCGCCTATATGGCTGGTTATTTTGATCCGCCTTTATGGCTGGTTTATATTAAAATGGTTTCGCCTTTATGGCTGGTGTTTTTTTTAAACTAATTAAATCAAGATACCGCCTATATGGCTGGTTGGAATGTTTTGCAAAGCTTATATATATTATGGGAGAAATCTAATTAGTATATAGTAGAAGTAAGTCCTTTTACCTTAGCAATTTTATTTTAATTCACTTTCAGCAATTATGTTACCGCATTTACTTATGCAATTTTCTTTTAAGTCTTTTAAGTTTTTAGCCCTAATTATGTGTCGTAGCTCTAGTTAGTTATCTAGGGTTGTGATGAATTTCAATTAAACGGTTATAAGGGTTAGATTATAGTTTGGGTAATTTAAATATTTATTTATTGAGTCTTAACCTTAAAGCCTTTTATTAACTAGCCATTAATAAAATTGATTAGGTAAACTTAAAATGAACTAGACATAGGGATTTTAGTTTAAGACCTTAGACTCAATAGCCCACGATCTTCATTGAGGATATAGATAACCCTTTAATAGATTTCTTACAGGATAGGAATATACCTGTCGGGCGGGTGGTAGCCATAATTGGAACTTGAACTTAATGAATCTAGGTAATTTGGTTGACATAGACATATGGTTCAATTGGATTATACTAGGTATTTGTAATTGACCATCGGAAGAGGCTTTTACATAATTTAGTGTTCCAGGTTATTAAATTGATATATTACCCAACTATATGATAACTACTTCATCTTTTAAATAATATTGAAATAAATCACAACCCTGGATAGTTTTTATAAATTGAATTTTTCATCATTTCACTTAAGCAAAAATTTATTTACTTGTTTTAAATTTAGAATCATCGCTTTTTCCAACCAAATCAATTCAATTCGTTAGATACCAGTAAACAGTTAACCTCATAAAAATTAATAAGATAAGGTTTTAGTCCTCGTGGGATCGATATTTTTATACTACTGAACGATACGTGCGCTTGCGTTATACGTGTGTGTTTACGCCGGTCAAGTTTTTGGCGCCGTTGCCGGGGACTTATTTATCTTTTATTATTAGTTTAGGGGTTAGATACTTTTACTTGTATCTAATTTCTTTTACTTATTTGTTTTTATTTTCTTGTGTTTCAGGTTCTTAGAACTTCATGAGACGAACCAGAAGCTTTGAACTCCGACCGCTTGACCCAGAAATTGAAAGAACCATCAGACAGTTGAGAAGGGAAAGGCGAGAAGCCCAAGAAGCTTTAGTCAACATGGAACCTGAACCTTTGGAGGTCGCACCACCAATTTCCATTCAAGACAGAACCATTCTGGTGGTTGACAGACTCATTTCATGCATTGTACTTCCTCCATTACCAGCAAATGCAGGAGACATCAAAACTTGCATTCAGATGATTCAGCAGTCAGTTCAGTTTGGGGGAAATGCAACTGAAGATCCTAATGCCCACATCAGCAACTTCCTAGAAGTTTTGGCACTTTCAATTACAACGAGAAGAATTGAAGAAGCAATGAGACTGCGCGTATTCCCATACTCCTTGAAGGACAGAGCTAAAGCGTGGCTACATTCATTACCAGCTGGGTCTATCACAATATGGAACGCTTTAGCCACCAAATTTCTTGCAAAATACTTTCCACCAGCCGAACCGGAAAGCTGAGAAATGACATCACATCCTTTGTGCAGCAAGATTCAGAATCCATGTACGAAGCGTGGGAAAGGTATAAAGATTTACTCCGGAAATGTCCACATCATGAGATTCCAAAATGGCTTCAAGTCCAAACATTCTACATGGACTTTCTGGAATAATGAGAACCACAATTGATGCTGCTGCTGGAGGTGCCTTAATGGCAAAAGGAGAAGATCAAGCCTGGGAACTAATCGAAGAAATGGCCAACAACAATTCCTTGTGGCAACAGAAAGAAGTCTAATTCAAAGAATTGCAGGAATTTATGAAGTTGGAGCCAATACAGCAGTCAACACCAAGCTAGATCAAATTTGCAAATTCATGGAGACTCTACCACTGGATCCACAGTTCACCATATGGAGGAGCACCAGAACCACAACAACTTGAAGAGACGGTGAATTATGTCAACAATTTCAACAGACAGGGGAACAATCCATATTCCAACACCTACAACCCAGGGTGGAGGAATCATCCTAATTTTTCATGGAGCACAACAATTCAGGGCAAAAGAGCTATCCACCACCCGGATTCCAGCAACAGAATAAAGGCCAGGAGCAGACAAATGAACCAGTAAATGGCATAGATGCTAGCTCAATTAAAAAGATATGAAGCCATGATTCAGAGCCAATCAGCTTCTATCAAAGCACTGGAGAATCAAATCGGACAACTGGCCAATGCTCAGAGTTACAGACCACCAGGTAATCTTCCCAGCAACACAGAACCAAATCCAAGGACCGAGGGAATGAGCAATATCAAGCCATTACCTTAAAGACTGGTACTGAGATCAACAAAGATGTTGGAGTCAAAACAGCTGCTGAGGAAGTTCCAAAAGAGGCAGTTCCACAGATGGAAGAAAAAGAAGCAAAAGAAAAAGAAGCAAAGGAAAAAGAAAAAGAACAGATCACTCCACCACCACATTTTCCTCAACGTCTTCAGAAAAACAAACTGGACAAACAGTTTGCTCGTTTCTTGGAGATTTTCAAAAAGCTGCACATTAACATACCATTTGCAGAAGCCTTGGAACAAATGCCCAGTTATGTAAAATTCATGAAAGACATTCTTTCACGAAAACGGAGATTGGGAGATTACGAGACAGTAGCTTTGACAGAAGAATGCAGCGCCATCATTCAGAGGAAGCTTCCCCCAAAGTTGAAAGATCCTGGCAGTTTTACTGTACCTTGCACCATTTGAGAACACTACATCGGTAAGGCTTTATGTGATTTAGGTGCCAGTGTTAATTTAATGCCTTTTTCTATTTACAGGAAACTGCAAATTGGAGAAGCAATGCCTACCTCAGTATCTTTTGCAACTTGCTGATCGACACACTCGCATTTCCGAGAGGAGTCGTGGAAAATGTGCTGGGTAAAGTTGACAAACCCATCCTCCAGCAGATTTCATCATCTTTGACATGGAAGAAGACAAAGAAGTACCTATCATTCTTGGAGACCATTTTTGGCTACAGGTAAAACTGTGATTAATGTACAAAAGGAGAACTGACCATGAAAGTGCAGGACCAAGAAGTGACCTTTAATGTTTTCAAAGCAATGAAATTCCCGAGCGATGAAAAGGAAGAAGAAGAATGCTTCAGATTGATGTTGTTGATAATATTTTTCAGAATACTGAGTCAAATCCCACGGATACACTTGAAGCTTGCATCACCAACATGACTGACAGCGAGCTAGATGCTGAAATCTTGGAATGCATCAACTACCTTGACAAACCATTCCGATTCAAAGTAACACCACCAGTTGAAAGCTTGGAACTGCCAAAGAAAGATCGAATCAAACCTTCGATTGAAGAACCACCGCAGCTGGAACTAAAGTTACTTCCGAGCCATCTCAGGTATGCATTTCTTGGAAACTCTTCTGAATTACCTGTTATTATTTCTTCTTCACTAACATTGGAGCAGGAAGAAAAGCTACTGAGAGTGTTACGAGAGCACAAAAGAGACATTGGCTGGACTATAGCAGACATTCGAGGCATTAGTCCATCATTTTTCATGCACAAAATCTTGATGAACGATGAATACAAACCCACAGTGGAACATCAGAGGAGACTCAATCCAATAATGAAGGAAGTCGTGAAGAAAGAAATCATCAAATGGTTGGATGCTGGCATCATTTACCCCATCTCAGATAGACACTGGGTAGTCATATGCATTGTGTACCAAAGAAAGGAGGAATTACTGTTGTCACCAATGAAAAGAACGAGCTGATTCCAACAAGAACGGTGACTGGATGGAGAGTATGTATGGATTACAGGAAGCTGAACAAAGCCACGAGAAAGGACCATTTTCCGCTGCCATTCATTGACCATATGTTAGACAGACTGGCAGGACATGAGTTCTATTGCTTTCTTGACGGATATTCAGGGTACAATCAGATTGCCATCGCACCAGAAGACCAGGACAAAACTATTTTTACATGTCCCTATGGTACTTTTGCTTTTCGCAGGATGCCATTTGGATTATGTAATGCCCCTGCCACGTTTCAGCGTTGCATGATGGCCATCTCTCAGACATGCTGGAGCAGAGTATGGAGGTTTTATGGATGATTTTCTGTGTTTGGAGATTCTTTTGACCATTGTTTGAAAAAATTGGAACAGTTATTACAGAGGTGCGAAGATACAAACCTGGTACCCAATTGGGAGAAATGCCAATTCATGGTACATGAAGGCATTGTTCTTGGACACCGGATCTCACAAAAGGGAATCGAGGTAGACAAAGCAAAGATAGAAACAATTGAGAAACTACCTCCACCAACATCTGTCAAAGGGATTCGGAGTTTTCTTGGACATGCAGGTTTTTACAGGAGATTTATCAAAGACTTTTCCAAGATTGCCAACCTCTTTGCAATCTTCTGGAAAAGGATGTGCCTTTTGAATTTCACCAAAGAATGCCATGAAGCTTCGAAACCTTAAAACAGAAGCTGATTTCTGCCCCCCATCATTGGAGCACCAGATTGGACCCTTCCATTTGAGGTAATGTGTGATGCTAGTGATTTTGTTGTAGGTGCAGTTTTGGGACAACGCAAAGCAAAGATTTTCCACACCATTTACTACTCCAGCAGAACTCTGAATGAAGCTCAACTCAACTACACAACCACTGAAAAGGAGTTGCTAGCAGTTGTGTACGCTTTTGACAAATTCTGTTCCTATCTGTTGGGTCCCAAAGTGGTGGTCTACACAGATCATTCAGCGATCAAATATCTGATCACAAAGAAAGATGCCAAACCCAGATTGATCCGTTGGATACTTCTTTTGCAAGAATTTGACGTGGAGATTCGAGACAGGAAAGGAACAGAAAACCAGGTGGCATATCACTTATCAAGGCTCGAGAATGGAGAAACAGCTGGCAAAGAATTGACAATCAAAGAAACTTTTCCAAATGAACAATTGTTTTCCATAAAACAACATGAAGTCCCTTGGTATGCTGACTATGTCAATTATATTGTATCAGGAAAATGGCCGTTGGAATGGACAACCCAGCAACGGAAGAAATTCTTGAAAGAAGTCAAGCATTATGTCTGGGATGAACCATACATGTTTAAACGATGTGCTGATCAATTATTGAGACGGTGTGTTCCACAGGATAAGGTCAACAGTGTTTTGTAACACTGTCATTCATCACCATACGGCGGACACTTCAGTGGAAACAAAACTGCAGCCAAGTTCTTCAATCAGGTTTGTTCTGGCCCACACTTTTTAAAGATGCTTATCTTTTTGCTTTTCAATGTGACAGGTGCCAGAGAACGGGGAATATTTCCAGGAGAAACGAATGACCGTTGCAAAACATTCTGGAAGTGGAGATATTCGATGTATGGGGTATTGATTTCATGGGACCATTTGTTCCATCATTTGGAAACCTGTACATCCTGGTTGCTGTAAACTACGTCTCCAAATGGGTTGAGGCAATTGCACTACCATCCAATGATTCCAAAGTGGTGATCAAATTCCTGAAAAAGAACATTTTCACTCGGTTTGGAACACCTCGAGCAATCATCAGCGATGGTGGCTCTCATTTCTGCAACAAATACTTTGATGCACTCATATCCAAATACGGAGTTACTCAAAAAGTGCCACTGCTTACCATCCACAGTCAAATGGACAGGTTGAGGTTTCAAACAGGGAGATCAAGAGAATCCTAGAAAGGACCGTTGGATCAACAAGGAGGGACTGGTCTACAAATTAGATGATGCATTATGGGCTTACCGAACAGCTTACAAGACACCCATTGGTATGTCTCCATATCGATTGGTGTTTGGAAAAGCATGCCATCTGCCAGTTGAGCTTGAACACAAGGCGTACTGGGCACTGAAGAAGTTGAATCTTGACTCACAAGCTGCAGGAGAGAAAAGACTTCACCAACTCAATGAATTGGAGGAATTTCGCCTACAGGCTTATGACAATGCCAAATTATACAAGGAAAAGACCAAAAAAATGGCATGACCAAAAAATAGTGCACAGACAGTTTAAACCAAGGCAGCAGGTGTTGTTGTACAACTCGAGATTGAAACTTTTCCCTGGAAAGTTGAAATCTAGGTGGTCCGGACCATTTGTGATTACTCAGGTTTTACCATATGGAGCTGTTGAGTTACTGGATCCCAATACCAACAACACATTCAAAGTTAACAGTCAGCGTGTCAAGCCTACTGGGGAGAATCATTTGAGCGACAAAAAGAAAGTGTCACACTTTCAGATCCAGCATAAACATTCAAGAAGTCATGTCTAGCTGACGACTTTAAACTTAGCGCTCGCAGGGAGGCAACCCATGCAATTTTTGTATATATTGTGATTTGGTGTGATTTAATTTTGTGTTTTTAGTTTTTGCAGATTAAGTCATTTCAAGATGGACGAAGCTCTCTCAAATCTTCAAAGCAATTTCCTTCTCTCCCTCAAAAATCTCTGATGAAAATCTATAAAGCTCGCTTGGAACGGATGAGGTTACTGACAATCTATGGTGTTCCCATGACATTCGTTGGGTAATTGAAGCACGAGTCCGAATGGCAGGTGAGTCTTCTGACTCTTTTATTTCACACACTGCCTGGTTTTGGAAGAAGCACCTATGCAAAAAAACGAAGAGCTAAGCAAATGGGTGTTTGTTACAAATGTGCACGTTGGAATTGCAACACTCGTTGTCGTTCTTTAGGAATGGTGTCTATTATTAATCGCGAAGACAAAATCAAATCATCATTAGGGATGGCTTGAGTAAGGAGTCTTTAGATGATATATCTTCGACTCTTGAGACGCATCCCAGTGGATATGTTCACATAGACTTTCGCAGATTACATACACAATTTCAAAAAGAAAGACAACAGTTAAGTCTTGGGAATCTGACTAAAAAAGACCATGTTTGCCAATTTATAAGAAAATTGGATGGGAAGCTGTCCCTGACGCATAGACGTTAATCAAGCTGTAAATTCTTGTACATATATATCTCTTTGTCTTTTCCTAATAATTGTGATTTGTTTTGTTGTTTTCTTTTATTTCCTCCGACATGATCCAGATCTTGTTGACTATCACGATCTATTTTACTATTTTGCTACTAATCGTCCTTTAGAAGATACTTGTGCTATTTTTACTTACCCTTTTCAGGTATTATAAATTCAACTCATCATTGCACTCTTGAAGGCATCCTGATTTGAAAAAGAAAAACATAAAAAAAAATGGAAGCCACTTCAAGAAGACGAGTTGAAAACATCTGTGTATTTTGCGGTAGTATTGTTGGTACTAAACCACAATACATAGAAGCAGCACAGGAATTGGGTCGAGTTTTAGCTGCAAGGAATATGCACTTAATATATGGCGGAGGAAATCTCGGACTTATGGGGATCGTTTCAAAGGCCGTACAGGAAGGAGGCAGTCACGTTTTGGGAATCATCCCAAAACCCTTGGCAAAGGTAAATCTTATTGGATCATCAAACGGAGAGGAACTGATCGTATCAGGTATGTCTGAATGTTTGGTAGAAATGATTAACCGTGTTGATGCTTTTATTGCTTTGCCAGGTGGCTTAGGTACATTGGAGGAAATTTTTATAGTTCTATCTTGGGCGAACCTGAACATACACCAGAAACCGCTTGGACTGCTTAACGTTGATGGATTTTATGATTTTCTTTGTGTGTTTCTTGATGATGCTCGGAGAAATGGGTTCGTGTCAAAACTTATGAAAGAACTCCTCTTCACTGCCAGACTTGCTCCGGATCTAATAGACCAACTCATAGCCTATGAACCACAAGTTGACCCTATCCTATCAAAGATAAATTGGTCTGAGGACGATCGTGGTAAGAGGCGTCGAATTAATCTGGATCTTAAACATTTAATTTCCTGTAGATTTCAGCTAACCAGGTACACAGCCTTCTAACTCTCCTTTTACTGTTTAAGACATTGGGGACAATGTCTCATTTAGGTTTGGGGGAGGGAATTAGTTTATTAGTACCTTATTTTTAGTGTGTGTGTTGTTTTTATTTTTAGTTTCAAAATTTTTCGAAAAATACAAAAAAATTGAAAAATTTTCAAAAAATTACAAATATTTTGCATTTTTGTGTTTTGACTAAAAGGTGGAATTGGTAAGAGATAGCCGAGTAAGGAGTTTCCACTCCTGAGACGTATCTCAAACCATTTATTTCAAAACAAGTTAATTTTTGTTTATTTCATTTTAAATTATTTAATTCGTAAATTATCCTTAACATTGACTAAAATGAATCTTCATATGCTCCGTTGGCAGGTATTATCAACATACATGGTAACACACGGTCATGAGCTAAAATTGAAAAGTTTGTAATATTCAGTGCTATAGTTTAATTGGAGGAAGCATCTCTAAATAGTAATGGAGTAAAAAAAAAAAATTCTGATTTACAAAAATAAAGTATCTAAGATCCGGGTTATTAAGTCTGTAAGGGTGTTTTAACACCTAGTGCCCTAAAACCAACTGGTTTGGGAGTCACTGGCCCAAGCTCGTAACATAGATCAAAGATGCTGCAAAAAATATTTATATATCTGAAGTCTGGGTAATTAAGTCCGTAGGGGTGTTTTAACACCTGGTGCCCTAAAGCCAGCCAACTGGTTTGGGAGCCACCGACCCAAAGCTCGCTACATAGACGGAAGGTATTGTATATAAATAAAAAAAATAGAGAAAAAAATCAAAGAAAAAATCAGAAAAATCAGAAAATTATTCCATTGCTACAAAAGGTGCGAAATCTGATAGAACTTTAGGACAAAAATATTACTCTCTTATCAAATGCACTTATGACTGTTGTGGGCAAAAATGAGTTGATTAATATTTTGTTGGCTGTGTATATGAAGAATGGTAAAAATAATCGGAGATTTACTTATTCGGTAATTTAGAAAGAAAAAAACAACTAGTAACTTGGAGTAGAATTTTCACCTGATTAGTCACTAACTTTCTTTATTCTCTTTTCTCTTGTCTTTTTGCTTTTGTGTGCATTAGTTTTACTACTTTTTTACTTTTGTAAAACGTTTGTGGGTATCGTTGTTGTAAGCCCTCACGAGACTATAACTCGTCCACTAGGGACACCTAGGGGTTTAAAGGCTTGTTGCATATGCTAAATGCAACTGTGATCCCTACGAAAGTGGCTTAGTTAAATTTTATTTTCATGTTATTTTATTTTCTGTTTTGCTCGAGGACTAGCAAAATGTTAGGTTTGGGGGTGTGATGAGTGGTAATCTATCACTATTTCCCACTCATTTTACCTAATATTTTGTATAGTTTCTTGAGTCTTGTGAATATTTTGATTGTTTTGTGTTATTTTGTAGATAATAAAGGTTCAGGACATTCTGAAGCTGAATTGGAGCAAAACAGGAAAAACTGGACAAAAAGGGCAAAATCGTCTTTTCCCGCGTCGCGACGCTGAAGCCTTTCGCGTCGCGACGCCCAGCATGCGCCGGATTTGCTAACATGCGCCGTGGACACGTGGACCAATCAGAATATTTGCTAACATGCGCCGTTTGCTAAAATGCGCCGATCATGCTATCTTGCGCCGTGCCACGTGTCGCCATCACAACGGAGATGCTAAAATATGCCGGTGCCACGTGTCGAGATCTGACGCTGCCGACAATCGCCTCAAAGTGACGTAAGCAATGACTTCATGAACAGTGCCACGTCATCGGATAAGATCAGAGCCGACAAATCAGCAAGTGACACGTGTCACTGTAGCGCGCGTCGCGACGCCCAGATCCTATCGACGCCTATAAATAGAGCGCGAGATTTCAGTTTTTGTTGTACCATTTCCTCTCACTAATTCGATGTAATTAGGGAGTTCTTCTCTCTCCAAGTTCTTTTAATTTAGTTTTGTAATTTTTAATTACGTTCTGTAATAATAATAAGTTACTTTGTTTATTTTACAGTTTTTACTATTCATCCATGATGAGGTAACTTCCCTCTGCTAGGGTAAAAGGTAATTCTTTTACTATTGCTTGTTAAATTATTCTCCCATAAATATAATATATTCAAAGTTTTAAATTGGACTTAATAAGGATACCGTCAGACTGGTCGGTTGGTAATGTTAATCCGCCTATATGGCTGGTTGTTTTCATTCCGCCTTTATGGCTGGTTATTTTAATTCCGCCTATATGGCTGGTTGTTTTCATTCCGCCTATATGGCTGGTTATTTTGATTCCGCCTTTATGGCTGGTTTATATTAAAATGGTTCCGCCTTTATGGCTGGTTGTTTTTTTTAAACTAATTAAATCAAGATACCGCCTATATGGCTGGTTGGAAATGTTTTGCAAAGCTTATATTATATTATGGGAGAAATCTAATTAGTATATAGTAGAAGTAAGTCCTTTTACCTTAGCAATTTTATTTTAATTCACTTTCAGCAATTATTTTACCGCATTTACTTTATTGCAATTTTCTTTTAAGTTTTTAGCCCTAATTATGTGTCGTAGCTAGTCAGTTATCTAGGGTTGTGATGAATTTCAATTAAACCGGTTTATAAGGGTTAGATTATAGTTTGGGTAATTTAAATATTTATTTATTGAGTCTTAACCTTAAAGCCTTTTTATTAACTAGCCATTAATAAAATGATTAGGTAAACTTAAAATGAACTAGACATAAGGATTTTAAGTTTAAAGACCTTAGACTCAATAGCCCACGATCTTCATTGAGGATAGATAACCCTTTAATAGATTTCCTTACAGGATAGGAATATACCTGTCGGGCGGGGGTAGCCATAATTGGAACTTGAACTTAATGAATCTAGGTAATTTGGTTGACATAGACATATGGTTCAATTGGATTATACTAGGTATTTGTAATTGACCATCGGAAGAGGCTTTTACATAATTTAGTGTTCAGGTTATTAAATTGATATATACCCAACTATAGGATAACTACTTCATCTTTTAAATAATATTGAAATAAATCACAACCCTGGATAGTTTTTATAAATTGAATTTTTCATCATTTCACTTAAGCAAAAATTTATTTACTTGTTTTAAATTTAGAATCATCGCCTTTTTCCAACCAATCAATTCAATTCGTTAGATACCAGTAAACAGTTAACCTCATAAAAATTAATAAGATAAGGTTTTAAGTCCTCGTGGGATCGATATTTTTAATACTACTTGAACGATATGTGCGCTTGCGTTATACGTGTGTGTTTACGCCGGTCAGCCAAGAAGCCCAATGCTTCAGGTATGTTGTATATGATTGAACTATATTCTCAAAACTCGGAACATTCTACTTGGGGTGTTTGACAACCGGTTGTGGGACTCACTTGTGTAACAATATGCAGGGCCTGAGAAACAATAGGAGACTCCGGCATGGGGAGGTTGACTTATGCATGGGTAATGGAGCAAAACTGGCTGCAATGTGCGTGGGGACTTATTCATTAGTTTTGCCGAATGGTTTTGTTTTAGACTTAGAAGATTGTGTTTATGTACCTTCTCTAGTAAAGAACATCATCTCAATTTCTTCTTTATGTAATAAAGACTTTTCATGCCTAATAAGTTGTAATGAATGTTCTATTTATTTCAATGAAATAAAATATGGAGATGATATTTTGAATAATGGTATTTATGTCTTACAAACTAACAAAGAATGTTCAACCTCTAATATATACAACGTTAACTCGAATAATCTCAATGAATCACTTCTATGGCACAGTCGTTTAGGTCATATCAATGAAATAAGATTAACTAAGCTACATAAAGATGTGTATTTCAGACCCTTCAAATATGAACCTTATGGAACTTGTGAGTCTTGTTTAATTGGTAAAATGACCAAATTACCCTTCAAAGGTAAAAGACAACGTGCAACAGAGACATTAGAACTCATACACTCTGATGTATGTGGACCAATGTCAGTGACCGCTAGAGGTGGATTCTCCTACTTCATTACCTTTATCGATGATCACTCGCAATATGGGTATGTGTACCTTATGCGGTACAAATCTGAAGCCTTTGAGAATTCAAAGTCTTCAAAGCTGAAGTAGAAAACCAGCTTAATAAAAGTATTAAGTCACTAAGGTCTGACCGATGTGGTGAATACTTAAGTGACAAATTTCAAGATTACTTGAGAGAAAATGGCATTGTTTCCCAGTGGACTCCTCCGGGAACTCAACAGCATAATGGGATCTCCGAAATGAGAAATCGGACAGTATTAGATATGGTCCGATCAATGATGCCATACACGGATCTACCTCTTTCATTTTGGGGTCTTGCTTTAGAAACTGCAACACTACTACTAAACCAAGTTCCTTCCAAGACTGTTAGTAAAATACTATATGAGTTATGGTATGGGAAACGTCCTAGTCTTAGTTATCTAAGAGTTTGGGGATGTGACGCATATGTTAAGCTCACACAAACTAACAAATTGGATGATAGGGTAATTAAATGTAAGTTTGTAAGATATGCCTTGAACTCAATAGCATACGTGTTCTATGTCCCAAATGAACAAAGAACATTTATCTCACTAAATGCTAAATTTCTAGAGAATGAATTCCTTCTCAAGAAATATAGTGGGAGTAGACTTGAACTCGATGAGGTACGAGAAGAACAAACTAACATAGAACTAAGCCCCAGGCTCCTCAAAAGGGCAGCGACGGAACAACCACAAGGTTATGAACTTAGAAGGTCTGGTAGGGAAAGATATGAGCCTGAAAGATATGGTTTTCATATTGATGAGGAACATGATCGGGTCATTGATAATGACGATCCCACCAGTTATGACGAAACAATGCGTGACATTGATTCAGTCAAGTGGCTTGAGGCCATGAAATCCGAAATAGACTCTATGTATCATAATCAAGTCTGGGACTTGGTGGATGCACCTGAAGGGATAAAACCCATAGGCTGCAAGTGGATTTACAAGCGTAAAACTGATGCAGAAGGCAACATCCAAACCTATAAGGCTAGGTTGGTGGCGAAAGGTTATAGACAAATCCAAGGAATTGACTATGACGAAACTTTCTCGCCTGTTGCAATGATAAAGTCCATTCGAATTTTACTGGCACTAGTTGCACCCTTTGATTATGAGATTTGACAGATAGATGTCAAAACAGCTTTCCTTAATGGGAACCTCGTAGAGGAAGTCTATATGACAGAACCTGATGGGTTTGCATCTAAAGTTGATCATAATAAAGTATGCAAGCTTAAATGATCCATTTATGGACTCAAGCAAGCCTCCAGAAGTTGGAATATACAATTTGATGAGACAATCAAAGAATTTGACTTCATCAAAAATATAGACGAGCCTTGTGTTTACAGGAAAAGTAGTGGGAATGATGTTGTATTTCTTGTATTATATATTGATGACATATTAATCATCGGGAATCATATTCCTATGATGCAAGCCACCAAGCAATGGTTATCTCAGAATTTCTCCATGAAAGATTTGGGAGAAGCAGCCTACATCCTCGACATTAAGATCTACCGTAATAGATCTAAGAGGTTGTTAGGACTTTCTCAATCTACGTACATAGATAAAGTTTTGAAAAGATTCCAAATGAAAGATTCCAAAAGAGGTAATTTACCTACTTGTCATGGAATCAAATTATCTAAGGAGCAATGTCCACATACTCCTTCAGATAGAGAGCGTATGAGTATGATCCATTATAGGGGTGAGCAAAATCGGTTTCGGTTCCGGTTCCGCATGGAACCGGAACCTACCCGGAAAAATTCGGTTCCGCACTAAGTGGAACCGGAACCTACCCAATTAAACAGGGTACCCTATTATTCGGTTCCAATCTGGTTCCGGTCCGGTTCCGAATTACCCTATTTTAAAATATTTTAATGAAAACTACATTCCAAATACGAGTCCGTAGGAAAAAAACGGGGACCAAATCGGAGTGCGGAAGCTCAAGAACGAAAAAATGAAATTTTATTCTCTCTGTATTGTAATGTATCTTCTGTTTCCTTCAATCTGAGCTTGAATTTACCATCAGTTGGACAAATGTATAATGATCTCTAATCTTATTGGCAAGGCAGTATGTTCACTCATGTCATTTTGATGCTATAAACATGTACCCTGGTTAGCGATATAACAAATGAATGATAATTAATAATGTTATTAGGTTGAATCAAATACAAAACTGATGCATTATTAGGTTGGCATTTTACAGAATTACTTCCATAATCTTTCTTGTTCTATAGACATTTTTTTTTCTCCTTTTGTATGCAAAGCCTCGTCTGTTGCTTCCGCAAACCGGTTCCATGGTCCGGTTCCGGTTCCGATCATTTTGGAACCGGAACCTACCCGGATAAAATCGGTTCCTTCATTTTTGGAACCGGAACCTACCCGATTACAACCGGTTCCGGTTCCAAACCCGGAAAACCGGTCCGGTTCCAACCGGTTTCGGGTAGAACCGGAACCGTTGCTCACCCCTAATCCATTATGCTTTAGCAATAGGATCGATCATGTACGCCATGCTACGTACAAGACCCGATGTCTCTTATGCTATTAGCATAACAAGCAGGTATCAGGCAAATCCTGGTAAGCAACACTGGGCAGTTGTCAAAACAATCCTCAAGTATCTGAGAAGAACCAAGGATTTGTTTTTGACATACGCAGATTTTTCTGAGATGAAAGTCATTGGTTATTGTGATGCGAGCTTTCAGACCTATATGGATGACAACAGATCCCAAACAAGATATCTGTTTACTTTGAATGGCGGTGCTGTCAGTTGGAAAAGCTCAAAGCAGTCAACTACATCGGACTCCACCACTGAAGCCTAGTATATTACAATATCTGAGGCAGCTAAAGAAGCGGTCTGGATAAAGAAGTTCATCACAGAGTTGGAAGTGCTTCCCGCGATAAAGAATGGTGTCACGATGTACTGTGACAACACGGGCTCCATTACTCAATCAAATGAACCAAGGTCCCACCAAAAATCCAAGCATGTACTCAGGCGATTTCATCTCATCAGGGAGATTGTTGAGAGAAAAGAAGTTATTATAGAGAAAATACCCACAGAAGATAATCTTGCAGATTCTATGACTAAAGGGCTGACTTAACAAAAGCATGATAGGCACACCCGAGAGTATGGTGTTCAGATTCATACTAGTTGGCTATAGTGCAAGTGGGAGATTGTTAGGGATATGCCCTATACCCAACTTGTGGATGGGCTATATGTACATGTATTTGTAATATTTTCATTAATTAATAAAATGGAAATTTTTATTATACGTGTCTTACATAACTTATATGAATCATCAAACACTGTAATAAAGCCCTTGGAGTAATAAGATGATGGCTTACACGCCTTATAAGAATCATTACTCTCAAATATTCCTAATCATAGTTGAGACTAGCATGACGATATGATCTGCCCTTAAGTGGGGTAGCCGATCTCATAGGCTACTAGCGGAGATCCGTCCACTTGGTGTATCACATGGATGCATGAGTTGCTCGTGTTCATCGAACTGACAGCCGAAAGTTTTCACATGGAGTGTTTATCCCATATGTCGGTGAGAACTTTCATGTATCGATTGTATGACTAGTCCTTAGACTTGAGGTCTTTACAATCTTATGTGTGGATCAAATAACTTTGACATTCTCCTTTCCCGGTTCAAAAGATCCGGTCATAAGGGTATGATTGGGTCATTTGTTGAAACACATGAAGTTTGTAAAGATACAACAGAGAATCGCCACTCTCTCGGATAATATTTTCTTATAAGAGTAGTATTCCGGTTCGCGGGTTGATATGTGTGATCAGTGCTTGAGACTGTGGCCACAGCGGAAGAATTATGTGAAATTCTTGGGTTACCAAGATTCATGACACTATCAACATCATATCTTTGACTATATGGGTAGACATTTTCCATACCCTAGGTCAAACGGTGGGGATACAGTGAGGTGAGGGACCGTATCATATGTAAATTGCATACATAATGGGTATATATATATTTCATTCTCATTTTGGGGTCTTTGCATGTTGTTAGATGTCAACTTTGGTCATTGAAATCGAACGACCATCTGATCGGAGGATAATTTATGTTCGATTAAATTATCACGATTCATTTCATGTCCAACTTGAGGGGAACCCAAAAGGTCACACACAAAAAAGTCGAAATCAATGGTTAACGGTGCACAGTACAAATTTAACAGCATATATGATTGCTGTAGGAATTGTTCATAAATGGTTCAATGTGTTGAATTATTGAACATATCATTTATGAGGTTCCATAGTGGCTAAGGGATTGGTGAATGACGATAGGGGCACTTTGGAAATTGGAATAAATAAATAAATAAATAAACGTGAATAATAACATGAATAGTAATGTGAATAGTAAAAAAAATTTTATTTGTTATTTGTTTTGAATTCCAATTCGGCTCAAACTCTTATTATGGTTTTATAATCTCATTAAACCACTAAATTAAGATCCAATGGCTAAGATTAAATTAGCATTTATCCCACATCGGATTCTTAATTAATTTTGTTGTCTTTGGAGCACCTATATAAACCCAAAGAATTCTTCACAAATTTTTGCACCAAACCTTTCATATATTGGGTTTATATAAGTGAGCAACTCTAAAGTTTAAGAGTAAGCCACTGATTTTGAGGATCTTTAAGTTTAATTGACTAGATGAACCTCGAGTTAAAATTTTTGAGGTATTTGCCTAGGCTGGCACCAATGGTAAAATACCTGTGCACTCAAGGCGTAGTCTTGCCATTGAGTTTTGCCTTTGGTGTGTGCACCTTTGGAGGCCACACACTTGGGTGGCTCTTTAGAACGTGGAAGAGCTTGTTGAGTCCGAGAAAAGCTTGTAGATTGGAGGGAGGACTGGAGGAGTCTTCGATTCAAGTAAGTATTTTTCTTTCTTTATTTTAATTAGAGTTCTTATGATAGTTAGCATGTTTAGGTTTATGTTCTTTGCATGTTTTATGAGTTTTTATACTTAGAATATATAGTAACATGCCTAGACTTATAGAATAATCAAAATAAATGGGTCTTGGGCAAAGGGATAGCGGCATCATAATTTGATTTATTTAATTTTCCGCTACGCACTCGCGGCCGCTTCCCAACATAGGCAACCAGCCTTTATGTTTCAAACCCGTGATGTGGACAGACATTCAACATCTTTTTAAATCTCTCCCAATATTGGTAAAGTGTTTCCCCTGACTCTTGTGTGAAAGTTGTGATTCTTAAATTAAATGAGTTTGTCATGTGAGGGAGAAAGAATTTTTTCAGAAATTATTCTTGCAAATCATCTCATGTTCTAATGGATCCCAGTCTAAGGTTTTGCACCCAAATTTTTGCTTTATCCTTTAAAGAAAAAAGGGAAAAACTTAAGTCGAGTTATATTCATACTGCAATTTTGATATGTGCATGTATTACATACCTCTTTGAATTCCCTCAAGTGCTGATAATGATTTTCTGATTCAAGACCGTGGAATGTGAGTAAAAGTTGGATGATACCTGGTTTGAAATTGAAACATGATGCATCTGGGGGAAAACAATGCAAGATGGCGATTTTGTCCTAGTAGGATTCATGAATTGTCTGAGTGTCCTTGGATGATTAAGATTGCCTTGCTGAGACTCGGTTTCTTCCTGATCAACTGGATTTTGTATTCGGCCTGGTGGATTTTCATTTCGATTATCAGCCATTTTGACTGATGATGAATGTGATGGAAACTCTCTATTTAATCTTCCTCTAAATGATCGAGACCAATGTATCATGCAACCTACAAAACTTACAAAAAGAAAATAATAAAAATAAATAAGTGGGAAAAATAAAATGACAAAAGAAAAGAAAAACACAGAAAGAAATACAAATGACAAAAAAAATAAAATAAATAAAAAAATAAAAAGAAATAAAAAACTATTATATCTACTAAATTATATTCCCCGGCAATGGCGCCAAAATTTGACACGCTCAAAAAATGGTTCTTTACTCTCCAAGTATAAGTAGAAGAGAGAAAGAAATAAATAACTCGGTAAGTCCGTATTCGATCCACAGGGAATATATTTAGTATGATAAAGTAATAATCAGAGTGAAAAGAAAAAAAAAATTGATTTGTTTGAAGTTGTTTGGAGAATTTGAATTATATGACAATAATAAGATAAAATATTGGGGTTATGGGATCCACTTTTAATATTTTAAATTTAGAAATCTCAATTTTTATAATATATAACGTTAGAACGCCCTATTATATTTTCGGCCTCTAAAATCCAAATGTCAGATCCATTTTTCTAGATATGCATCCAAAGTATTATTTCACCTACATAAAAGATAAAAATCACAATTAACATAAATATAATTATTATTTAACAATTGTACTAAATTAAGAGGATTAATGAAACTACAAGTGTAAAATGATTAATTTTTCTTTTAATAAATGTGTAATTTTTAGTGTTCATCAATTGACGTGCCAACGGGAACTCATTGTCGTGCCAATGGTGATAATGTATGGGGAAACACATTCTTCCACATATTGGCGACAATGAGTCCTCATTGGCGCGCCAATATGCATGAATCCTGATTTTATGAGAACTCATGTTTCTTAAAAATGAAAGCTCTCAGCACTCCTTATATAAGCTCCAATTAATCCCAAACCCTAAATATCTTACTTTTAGATACTTAAAAGCTTAGAAAAACACCCAAAGCAAGGCAAGAACCAAACCTCAGTCAAGATTGAAGATTAAAGTATAAGATCTCACCAAAATGAGTTCCTTCTCTTTTTATTTTTTTAATCTACCTTTTACGATGTCTTGCTTTGTGCTAATGAATTATTTGTGCTTAATAAAAAATATGTGTAACTAATTCATTAGTTTAGGATTGTAATGAATCCTGAGCAATTTATTTAATTCAAAATTTTTTTTATTTTGAGTATTATATTAGGTTATTTATTATTCTCTAAGCTTAGTGCGTTTTATTGTCTGGCCAATTGTGATAAACCCATAGGAACTTGGAAAAGGTATTTTGGGTTTAGTCTTGGGAATAATAACGTGTGATCGTAGTTCTTAATGAATAGAATTCCGTGTAGTATATGAATATACTTGCAAGGCACGCGTAACTAATATTAAAACTTGTGATTAATGAGTTTAACTTAACTTAATTATCATAGGAATATAAGTAATTGAATTAAGTTAGTTGTTTCTACCTGACCATCGAAAGAGGCTTGTAGATAAATTAGTGTTCTAGGTTAATAACTCATGTTAATTGCTTAATTGGATTTAAAGTGTAATACAACGTATTCGCATGCTTATGTAAAATTACAACCCTAGATTCTCATTCTCATAAGTCTTCTCAAATAATTTTAATTTATCTTTATAATATTTAGTTTGATCATCTCTCATTGACATCAATTGTTTAGTTTTAATAAGTTAGGTTTAGTCAATGAGAATAAGAATCCTTAATTCCCTTATAAGTTTTTGTTTAAGCTCCTAAGCAATTCATATATGTTTCTAATTTGATGCTTGATTTAACCAATTAAAAGCCCTAATTTTGATATCTCTCAGACTTAAGCCATAACCTAAAAAAGAAAAATAATTTTCATTCTTCTTTTAGCCATGGCCGAGAAATAGGTTATAAAGGAGGAGAGCAATTTTGTCATTTCAATAATTGAAAATACTTGGCCAAAAATAATGCTAAATATTTACCAAATATATGGCTATTATTTTGCTACATTACAAAGCTTATCTTTTAAGATTTAACCAGTTAATTAATTAAAGAATATTCCAAGAATATTCTTTAATAAATAATTATTAAATTAATTAAACTTTTAATTAATTAAATAATTATTTATTTGACATGTGTCAAAATTTAATTAGACCTAATGTATATCTAATCAAATTATATCTCATATACATATATATATATATATATAATATATATATATATATATATATATATATATATATATATATTAGATACAAAAATACTTCGTCATGTGTAAGTTACGAATAACCCATATTATTTGTAATTAATTATCATAGTGCTCTACGAGTATACTTTATTAATGAGATTCTCTAGGTTCAGGTATATATGTTACTGAACACATTATGTGTTCATAATTCGCCCACTCACGAATTGTGAAAATCACATATAAATGCGTCGAACTATACAAGTCGAGTTCTAGGCATATCGTATAATCCCGCAGTCATAGGCTATCTGAATTATACCAAAGACATACATGAGAATGTCAAATCTCCGTTATATACAATTCATGTATGTCGCGACATATTCGTCACGCTCTAAATAAATACTCGAAATTTATTTCTGCAATATACCTTGGACAATGATTTAAAGAATCACGAAGTGGATACTTAAATCCCGCACATAGGATTGACGAATCCTCTCTAAATACATCATATGATATCAGGAGTATTGATCCACACCCAACAAACAGACAGAGGCTTGGTCTAGAATAACCAGTGACATGACTGTTGTCAAAGTATGAATGATGAGTCGTTCATTAGGAATATTTCTGATGAGTCGTTCAGTGCTCATCAAATAAATACATACATGCATGTTTATACGAGTCTCCCAAGACTCATGATTCATTGGGATAAACCATCGGACCAAAGTATCGATATACCATATGTACTGATCTCAACGGATTTTACTAATCGAATTTTGTCAGCAAATCTTGACCAATAACTTTATTTGAGAATATATCACAGGTAGTGGCATTTCCCAACGTCAATTATAATCCTCATTGTAACTTTGTCACTACTGTATACTCTCGGGTCTTTGTCTAATATATACTTTACTAAATCTTAGTTAGTTTCGATATAAACTAAATTAGATCGAATGTGTATATAAAAGACAAGAAATGCTACCATTAAATAAGTGATATTATGGAAGAAAAAAAATATAGTTCGTATTCATTAATAGGTTATAAATATGATACAGATTGGCGCTCAGATCATCAACCTCATGAAATAAAACCTCGTATAAATTGTGGAAAGGCAGAGTACCTACTTACAAATCTTGCGAGTGGGGGGTGTCTTGCTAAGGTAGTCATTCATCCATCTAAGATGGTGAAATTAGGACGTAAGACAATTGATTACATTTTCATTGGTTATGCACATAACAATAATGCATATCGATTCCTTATACATAAGTCTAACACCCCAGACATACATAAAAATAACCCGCTTATGGGAATGAATAGAATATGAACAATTCAAGTTCTCATCTGTGAGTACTTTGAAATGATTCATTGACATGCTCAAAATGATGTTCGAGTGAATGAGAATTCGTCTCATAAAGTACACTAATTGAAAAGAAAAAATTAAAGGAAATTAAACTTTTCCCATATGGGAAAAGTAACTAAACCTATAACGGTTTATATATGGTTGCTTGATTATAGAGTGATAATGATTTATGGATAGAGACTCTTTTTACATGCGCTCCTGCAGGGGTGCAAATCACGAGTCGATTATCCTTGAACCAATGCACACGTGCACATCTTGCATAACGAATGTGGCCCAAATCGAGCTAAATAATTATGGCCCAAATCAAATTAGGCCTGAGTTACCCATAATTTTGTTGATTTCCTTCTAATTTTTTGCTGACTTTTCATGTGCTCCATGATATGCTTATTGAATATATATATAGTCCAATACAAAATTAATCCAATGAATCCTATGGTTATGAAAAAAGAAAGACTTTCTTTTATTTTATTAAAAAACTACACATCACAGTTAGCAAAAAGCATTTTTGAGAAAGAAAAAATTTGCTTCATTTTCAAGTTCATCACATATGCGAGTTCGCTTAGATAATTTGACAGTACTCCAAAATATTAGTTATCATTTTATTTTATGAAACAGATGCGGGTCTCAATCCTAAGTATTATAATAGACGGCGAATTTATTTTAAGGAAATTATGATACAGAGGGCTCGATATTTTTTGTGTTTCTATTTTGTTACATTTATAATTGATGTAATTTAATTTTTCTTTAAATTGTAATTATTTACTGTTTTTGTCATTGCTAATTTCATTGTACTATCACTAAATGGTTAGCTTTTTTCTTGGTTTATTTATTTTATATATCAATTCTCACGTCACCAATGAAGTCACAATCTTGTTGAATTATAAGTGTGCATACATATATACAATGTTGTGAAAATCAGATCCTACCAGTTGGTTCGATCGGTCGAATCGGAAACCGATCTTATATCAGTTCAGCTAAATCAAATTGAATCGGTTGGAAACCGCTGAACCGGAAAAACCTAATTCTTTATGTTATTTCTTAGTGATTTGCTGGTGATTCGCTTCAGCCCGCATTCCATGAAAGTCAGTTGTTTCTCTGTCTTGTTTCAAATTATCTTATTTGGTTCTCGAGAAAAACGAGGAAAAAAATAACATTTTCAAAATATCATATTCTTTTCTATTGTAAATAACATTTACTTTCAGCAAACGGAGAGGAAGAGAAATAGAAGTGCAAAGTGTTTCTTGTAACAAACAACAAAAAAAATTTTTATTTTTGAATTTTCTTGGCAACCAAACAGAGGATTTCCCCTCCTTTTCTGGATATATCTCGCAATTATATGCAACAGAAAATCTATAATATAACGGAGGTATCATGTCATATGTGTAACAATTCAATAATTTATTGATATGTGTGCTAAAATATTAAAAAATAACTAAAAATATAGATATTAAAACATACATATCATTTATTAATTTATTGATAATATTACTTCACATATACCCGTAGAAGTCGGCAGCCAATTTTATATTTTGGTTTTACTTCTACTTTTGATAAAGTAATGTTTTCTTTTTTTTTTGGACTACTTATTGACTTTTTCTATAGTGACATCAGCATGATTTGGTTTGCTTCTTTTATTAATTTTGTGGTTATAATGTGATATTAAAAATGATTAGAATTTATGATTAGAATTTTTTTATATGTATTGTATAATTTTTATAATTTTATAAATATTTTAATTAATATTATTAATGACGTCATTCAGTTCTGTCGATTTTTCTGAAATGGTTTAGACAGACGAACCAGTAACCCATTGAATATTTTCGATCACTGATCCGATTTTAAAAACACTGTATATATATATATACGGCCCATATTTTGTATGATTTGATAATATATTTTAGATATTGATCTTGCAATCGTATAGTTTTGATCGTTTTCCCTAATTGATTCTCAACATCAGCACGATATTCTTTGAAATTTTCAAATGTATTTGACTTGTGCTGCATTAGGTAAACATACTCAAATGAGACAATTGATTTACTTACAGGTAATATTTATGTCACATTCGTTTGTCTATCAGTTCTCAAATAATATTTCTAATTCACTGTATAAGAGCTAATAGTCAGAATCTGCATATTGAAGCACATTAAACAATAAAAAATTCATGAAATAAAAAACCTATAAAAATAATTCAAAATAAAATAACAAATAATAAAATAAACGAAATCCAAAAAATTGGCTAGGTTTTATGAGCGGCTATTACTTGAGTTTCTTATTTTAATAGGATAATATTTTTTTATATTATAATAGGTTTTTTATTTTAATAATTTACTATTTTTATTTTATAATTTAATAATAAAAATATTAATTTTAGAGATTAGGTATCATATATATATATATATATTTTATTTTAATAGAAGATTACAATATATCTTTTTATTATAATAGGTAATAAAAAAATCAATGGTAGAAATTATGTGTCATATACAAATCAATTATAGATGAGGAGGCTTATAAATATTTAATGTATATATAGATATAGATATAGATATAGATATAGATGATAATCATGATATTACTTTCCTGGGCTCCGTGCCTTCATCCTTTGAAAAGATAAGGATGTGTACACAAAGTAACAGACTAATATCAAGTCAGCACATGATGACGCTCATATATTCCTTTTTCAATTAATTAATTTAGAACCAAATACAGAATAATCAATTAATCAACATTATTTTACTAAGAGGACTAAAATCCCCCGAAATGTTCTAGACAGTTGTATCCATCCACTCTTTCGACACAAAAAAATAAAAATCAGTCACATGCGCTTCCACTCAGACGTGTAACACTCATGTACTATGCGGATGGTTAGTTATGAGTAGACGTTCTTACGGTTATTGTATACCCCCACGATCTAGTAAGTTACCTAGCAGTCGATCTAGCGGTTGCACGCATAATCCAGCAGTTACATGTGAGCAGGGTGTTGGACAATTATGACCCATAGCGTCACTATTTGTACAGATCATGGTGTTGTTGTACAAATTAACTATGTGATTAGATCACCTAGATGTATAAATGATAGGAGGTCCCTGTGATTTGTTCCTGGATTGAGAATGATATGAGACAATATCAGTCCACGAAGGATAAATCATTAAATATCCCTAGTCAGAGTATTATCGAGATTGGACATCGATAAATGCGTAAAAGACTAGTATTACACTTGTGCGCGTTGTGAGGGCACAACGACATAGTTCTCATATATTTGGGTATAGGATACTCATGCAAGTGTAATAGGAGGTTGTGTTTTACCGATGGTACGGGAAACAGTTTCGCTCTGGATAGACCCCCTCGGAATTCCATTGGTAGTATGATTACGTGTCTATGGAAGTCCGACATCAGGGTAGGTGTATTTGGTCTTAACCTGAGACTTGCACCGCTAATACTTGCGACAATCAATATACTTTGGTTGCGGTCGTCCAGGGCTTTAACAGGTTTTGTATACGCCTATGCTGGGTATATTGAGAATCGTAGTGTGTTGGGTGTGATGTCAAGACGGAAGTATCACTCCAGTCATAGTGGAGATGATGGTCACGTAGGATACGGTACTAGTACTCTTAAGTACTGCAGTCATCGGGATAAAATGACAAGGTCATGTTTATCCGATTATAGAGACTAGTTACCAGACATCCGATATGTGCTTCGTACGAGGCAGACACAATTCCAGCCTCAGGCCTAGCACGTGATCATCTGATACTGGATCGACATACGCAATACTACGTATACTACGCCTGATATAGATCCTCTATTCCTGTAAGGATATTTCTGGAGAATTTTGTAGGCATGGCGCTTTGCTAGAAGCCAACCTTGTCTTGTAAATCGGTAAAACGTAGTATTAGGTACTTACGTGTTCGGATAGTCCGACAATCGAATTTACTGCCAACATATCTGGTGATCTCATGGGTCGCTTCCCAAAGATTCACTGATGACGTATGACTCGCACTCCAAATTAATCTGGGATTAATTAGATGAGAGAGAAAATTAATCTGTGATTAATTGTTGAGATATTTTATCTGGGATAAAATATCATTTAAAGAGAGAGAACGATTAATTTGGAATTAATCGGTAAATTAATATATTCGATATATTAAACGAAATTGGATTTCGACGCGGAATTAAAATTAGATTTTAATTCGGGCGAACGAATTAATTTAGAATTAATTCGTTAGCGACGTGAATAGTGACTTCGCTAGGCGTAATCATTTAATTGCGTCGCAACGGAAAATTCGTTAATTTGGAATTAGCGAACTCGAGCCCGGGATTATTTGCAAGCGCATTCTCATTCGAATTCAAGTGCGGCACGTAAGTCAAATCAAACGTCATATCATTAGTCGCATCAAGCGTCAAATCACATGTCACTTTGAGTGATGTGACACTTGATTGATTGATGTGATTGATTGATTGATGGTAGTTGTTGGAGTTGTTGGAAAGCTTTTACCATTTGACTTTTTGAAAGCCAAAAAAGTGGCAAATCGTTTATTTATTTTTTGGAAAATATATAAGTGTATTAGATACACTTTTCCAACTAATTCAACACAACTTTCTCTCCTCCTCTCTTCTCTCATTTTACACGCCCTTGGGGCTGCATTTTTTCCTTCTGTTTTGGCAGTGAACTGCTGAGTGACAATGAGAAAATGGGAAGCAAAAGTCGCGATTTTATGGTAAAATCGGGAGTGCTAGCACACTACGAAGTCATGCGAAGGTGATAGGGAAGTCTACTCATGAGCCGGAAATTGTTTGACGAAGCCTGAAGCTCAAAACTTGGAGACACATGGCCGAAAACAGTGAGCAACTCACTGCCACTGCCGAGCAGTCAATGGAGGAAGAATTTCAGTTTTGTTCGTCTCCGCTTCGCTCAACCGATCGATGTGAGTATTCCGCAACTTCATTGATATATAATATAAATGATATTACTTTCGTGGGCTCCATGCCTTCATCCTTTGGAAAGATAGGGATGCGTACACAAAGTAACAGACTAATATCAAGTCAGCACATGATGACGCTCATATATTCATTTTTCAATTAATTAATTTAGAACCAAATACAGAATAATCAATTAATCAACATTATTTTACTAAGAGGATTAGAATCCCCCGAAATGTTCTACACAGTTACTTATATTCATCCACTTTTTCAACACAAAAAAAATAAAAATCAGTCACATGCGCTTCCCCTCAGTCGCGTAACACTCATATACTAAATTTAAAATTTCACTTTTATTTTCTATACTATTTAAAAACTTAAATTCAAATTTGGTGATTGCAGAGGAAGTCAATGATTGATTCTTAGGCTCATGCTTCCTTTATATTGATCTTATTCCTGCAAGATATATAAGATCTAGTTTAAAATCCTGATTGGTTCTGAGGTTCCTGCTTCCATAATATTTTAGTATACAATTCATTTTTTATTTATACAAGACATGTAAAATCTTCTAATCCATAATTTCCTGAAATTTAAATTAATGGACATTTGAATATTTTTTTTGTTATATTTTAATGGACATTTTTTAAAATATAAAATAATTTTATAAATTCTAGAATAAATACATTTTTTTTAAGGATGGGTGGAGCTATTGGAACTATGATTAGCAATCAGTGGGCCAGATCGTGATTATTGATTAGGATAAAATAATTATATGGAATCCCAAATCATAGTCGAAATTCATGATTTTTAAAAAATAAATCGAGACACATCATAAATTCAGGACGAAAAATTATAGAAAATTTTGACATAAATTAATAATCAAACAAAATATCTTTGGAATCCTTGCCAAAATTTTTAAACATGAGGAAAAATAGTCTAATCGCGATATTCTGCTAATCGCGATTGAAACCCATTTTCTATCTTACGAGGTCCTTTCAGTTTCAGAGCCAAACGAGCCCTTATATCTCAATTCTCACGTCACCAATGAAGTCACAAACTTGTTGAATTAGACGAGGGACACTGACATAATCCTTTTTCAATTAATTAATTAATTAATTCATATGCTTATAATCAAACACAACATTAAATAAATGAAAATTAAAAAATAAAAAATAAACAACCGCCTCCTCATGATCTAGGAGCCAAAGATACCGAAATGTCTGTTGGCATTTTAATACTTTCCGACCATTTCAGTGATGCCAAGTAGAGCCTCGAAATCTTCTGCGACACGCGTTTCATATCGGGCCGCTTCTCCGGATCCACATCAACGCACTCCAACGCCACACGTGTCACGCTCTCCGCCACGTCCAGGGGAAACGAATCCTTCAGCCTCCTATCCATCCACATCCTCAATCTCCCTCCATCCCCACCGTCCATCAACGCCAATCTCGCGGTATCAATCACCGACGTCCTCGTAAACTCGCCACGTGTCTTTCCTTTCTTGAACTTCAACGGCTCCTCTCCTGACAAAAGCTCCAATATCACCACTCCCAACGCGTACACGTCAGATTTCTGCGTCGGAATCCCCGTCGCTCCAAGCTCCGGCGATATGTATCCTCTCACTCCTTCAAATTGCTTTTTCCCGCTACTCGATCTCGTCAAAGACGACGTCGTTTCCACTTCTTCCGTAATTTCACTCTCCTCTTTCAAATCCTTAACCTCTCTTCTTCTTCTTCTTTCATAATCATCATCAGTCTCTCCGCACAACTGCGCGGTGCCGAAATGACAAATCTTCGCATTAAACGACGGCTCAGTAACGATAATAGTGCTACTGTTAATGCGGTTATGAACTAAGATCAAATTCAATCCGGTGTTGTTATGAATATAATCAAGTCCGTGAGCGAGATCTGTAGCGATCTGCATTCTCGACATCCACGAGGACAAAACGGTAAATTCCGGATTCCTCCGGTTCCTTAAACAATCAGACAAATTAGCACCGTCGATGAATTCATAAACGAGATATATGTAATCATCGGAAATGGAAGCGCCGAGTAGCTTGATGATACTGTTATGATGGCTCCGGCAAATCACGGAGAGTCTTTCGCGTAGATTTTGAGTTTCGAGCTTCCGTCGGAACTTGCGTTGGAAGATAATTACGTCTCTGCCACGCAAGAGGCACTGCCAGCAATTAGTGGAGGAGGAGGACGAGGAGGAAGAGGAGTATTTTTTTAAGAGGAAATTGTTGGTGGCGGAGCGGATCTCGTCGATGCTGTAGATGTGGGGCTTATCCGAGATGGATTCGCGGAGGCTTGATAATGAGGTCCGGCTTGAAGATGATGGATTTGTATTTGTATTTGTATTTGTATTTGTATACAAAGATGATGATGGTTTTGTTTGTGATGACGTGGAGCTTGTTGGTGGCGTGTATTCGGCGCTGGTGGAGGGTGTGGCGGCTCGAGGGTAGTGGGTTGGGGTCGAGCGAGTTCGGCGCGAGCGGGATAGAGGAGTGGAGTGAGTTGGCGGCGGCCGAGTTGGGATCGGATCGGAGGCGTTAGTCGCCGATTTGGTTTTGCACATACGGCGGGTTTTGAGATGTTTCGGGGGATGGAATGGTCCAATTGGATATTATTAGTCTTATGGAAAGGTAAAATCTGTGAAGGAGTCGTGCCAATGTGTACGCGTGATGGCGGCGCATGATAGCGCAAAGGACTGGCCTTTTTTTTTTGGTCGGTTTGGAAAGATGGATTGGTGAGTTACTTATTGACGGTGGCAGTTTAGCCCGCGGTCCGGCCCATCGGGCTTTGGTCCGGTCCGGAGTGGAAAAAATCTGGATCGGACCTTAAAATGAAAGTCCGGTTCGGGCCTGGGCCAAAATTTAAAAAAAAAAAACATAAATATATATATAATATTTTTTAATATGTTTGTATCATTTTTATTTATTTTTAACATTTAAATTATTAATTTATCAATAAAACTTGTGATTTATTTATGAATTGTCTTTGTATATAGTATAAATATATTTTATATTTATATATTTTAAATTTTTAAATTTTTTTTTTTAATTCGGGCCCAAACCCGGCTCAGAAAACACCCGGGCCGGGCTTTTCCCGGGCCCAGGCTTTTTTTTATTGGCCGGGCTTGGGCCGGGCTTGCAAAGGCCCGGCCCATTGCCACCCTTACTTGGTCTCTTCTTCTAGTTCTTACCAACCTAACCGACAAAAAAAAAACACTTGTGTCTAAAAATATGACATTTTCTTTTTAATAAAGAGTAAAAAAATCATTTTCTCAAAAGAAATAATTTTTTTCCTTTAATCGTTGGAAATCTCGACAAGAAATGTACTCCTTATATTCCAATCCAGAACCTCAAGATAAGATCTTAAACAATACAATATTAAGTGATGCGCCCCTTAAGGACCGAAACAAAGAAGTTGCCATCCTTTTTCCTTTATTTTTCAAAGCAAAATTAGTTTTATGAATTATTTGATCTTCATCGCTTGTGAACATACAATACAAACTACAGCTAAATTTATGAATCTCTAAATAAATTTATTAGGTTGAATTTGATGGTTTTTGTTTTTTTTTTTTTTTTATGAATTAGATATTATTTTAGGATAATAATGGAACCCAATATAAATTTTTGTTAATTGAATTTCTTTTGTGATAGAGTTATCATTCTCTCTATTTAATGCGTTCTATTCCTTGATCATCGAACCTGAAAATTGGAGTTTTGTTTTAGCTTTAGGAATTGATAATGCGTGATCTTATTTGTAAGAATGAATTTCCTTATAGCATAGGAATATACTTGAAGGTGTATGGGCCAAATCTGGCCCAAGGGTAATTTCGACATTTCGCCTCAGGTCCACTGCTAAATGCACCCCCGAAATCCCCTAATCGAATCCAAAGACATTGAGCAGGCCCAGGCTCGGAGAAACACCGTGCCCAAAGACCGATACCTGCCCTTTAAATGCCAACCCATGGAACGTCCAGACCCATAACTGCCCTCCATGACTGCCCATAACTGCCTTTTCATGACTCGACTGTTACAAACACCCAAAACGTAAGACAATTAAGGCATCCATGAGTCTCACCTCGAATCACCTATAAGAGGAACCAAAGTCCAGAAGAGAAGGGAGATTAGAGTTCTTCTACTCATAGCTCAAATAATGTTCTCTCTCTATAAATCCCTACCTACAGCCGCCACGGTAGCGGACAGGAATCAATGTAATCTCTGACCATGCTCCTCCTTCTAACGGTATTAATAGCTCACTTCCACTACTGACTTGAGCGTCGGAGTGCCCCCGGCACCCACCACACCGGTGGGCAGTCTACTCCCGCTCACTCTACTTTTGTTTTGCAGGATCACTAATGCCCCAAACCTACAAATTCTCGATTGTGGACCTCAGACGAAATCCAGCGTCCACAATTTGGCGCCCACCGTGGGGCCTTAGCGATTCATAGCAGACAAAGATCTCTCAGTCTACGGTTCCTAAAACACAGTCAACCATGGCTTCTAGCAGTGAGCAAACATCAGATCATGTGACCACATAGCTGGCAATACTCCAAGAAAGATTACGCACCTCGGAAGAAGGGAATCAAGCCACGCGAAGCTCCAAAACAATCCTCCAGAAGCAATTGGAACACATCTCCTCAACTTCCCAATCAACTTTTCCAGCTTGTCACTTACTAAAAATCACAATCGACACTCCACATATGAGGCATGACACTTGTCTATGAACTCGTTCGACGTAAGAAGAAAACAAATCCTAGCTAGATGGTTGAGGTTCCACTCCATACGATAAGGAAGAAATCCTAGCTAGATGGCTGAGGTTCCACTCCATACGACAAAAAAGAAGTCCTAGTTAGAGTTTGAGATTCCACTCGACACGACAAGTAAGAGGTCTTAACTAGAGGCTAAGTTTCCAGTCGACACGGTATAAAGGAAGGGTTAGCCATTGGCCGAATTTCCATTTGACACGATAGACTCGGCTTACAGAGGATGCTCCAAATGAAGATTTGGCATGAGACAAATGAGCCACGAAAGCTTTCTTTTATACCACTCTCAATTTAGCGCCTCAGACTCCCGCCTAAGAATGCTTCGAAGCTCTCATTCTCGCCCACAATATTTTAATTGGAAGCCCAAAACCTGCATTGAACCGGTTCATCATACATCATGATCCAGTGCGCCGTTTGCAAAGTTAAATTGATCAATGGTATGAACAAATTTCACCAGCCGTATCATACACATTTACATCATTATAATTAAGCCACACATAGTGATTGTTCACCTTCTAGAATCATATGCATTTGTTCCAGATTACCAGCGACTGTTTGGCTTCCTCCAAGCCATACATACTGCACTAGCTTGTCATGTGAATATTCTTCAATATTCTGTGATGATACTTTATGATCAGTTGCCATTATTTTATTTTTTCAAAAATCAAGCAAGCCCACTTGTAAAAACAACAATCCAAAAATAACCCATACTATGTCACAACCAATTATCAATAATCATCAAAAATAACCTTAAGCCTAGAACAAGCCAAAAACTATAGACAAGCTCAAAAAATCAGGTTATCATCCCAGCAGACGGATCACTCGCCAAAACTACATTCACACAATTGAAGTCGTATGCAAAAGCGCATCATGTAAGCAAACATAATTCGAAGAATAAAGTCCTCATGATAAATAACAAAATTAAATTACCCATTCGACATACACGCTTAGGTAAATTTGAGCCTACTTACAAAGCTATCCACGTGATGTAGACTGAACTTCATCAAATTACTACAATCCATGCACCAGCCACGTAGAGGAGCTTGCAGGAATGGGTCCACCACACGCCAAGTGGAAGCTCACTTCCCATTCAAAAAAAAAACTACATACAATGAATAATTGCCCCACTCCAAACGCCAACAACCCACAGATGCATAAAGCCAGCCTACCATGAGCAAGACTGTAGGCTGAACAAGAAACACCTATGAAGGAAATAAGCTCAACACTAGACTTTTACTCAACAATTGACTCACTGCACGATATTCGTAATTTCTAACTGCCTCTGTCTCTCATTTTGGGTCTCCAAAACTCACCGTTTTGATCCCTCGATCTTATATCATTTCCGATTCTGAAACATGTTGCTTGCTTTATTCTTTCTCCGAGCTTCGACCGGTCCTCGCATTCCGCTATACCTGACCCAAGTTTCCACTACGACCCACAACTTCTCCACTCGTTGTATTCTGCTTAAGATTATAACTGTTTCAGGTGATCTGTCGTCGTTTTTGATAGTCAATGCCTTTGCTGCTTGTAAAATGAACCTTATGTACTGCATAAACCAAGTTTTTCAGCTCAGGTATCCTCCGCCGACACTGACTTTGATAAATCATCAACTGCTAGCATCGTCGTCGAGTCAGAGACTGAATCTCGTTACAACAAAAATGGCAGAGGAGTGAGTGCCAGCGTGTCAGGGATTTTGTAAGGAAAAATCTCGACAGATATGTTTGTTTGTCGTATGAAGGTTGGAAATTATGTTTGGTTCTCCGGGAAGATATTTCTTTTATTCTGGATGTTGGGATTTGCGGTTTGGATGAGTATATTATAAAGCTTGTGGGTGGTTCCATTGAAAATCACTCCTGGTTCCCAAGCGATGTGGGACTCATGAGAGGTCTTCAGGCTTAACTTGTTTGTTGGGCTTATTTTTGTTAAGACCATTGAAGTGTTGGTGCCTCTGGTTGGAACCTGCTAGTGGGTAACTTCTTGGGCCATCTTGAGCTTGCCGCAGTTTCAATGTGGCTTCCTTGTGTGTTACGTGGGCTACTTTCAATGTAGGCCCACAAATAACTGTATATTGCCTTTAGGCTTGTTTCGGTTGGCATGTGTGTGGGCTGGCTTCCGAAGACTGGATGCTATGAAGCACGTGGGATGCGTTTTTCTTGCCTGATTGACGTTATAAGCACATTATGAGCACGTGAGAACGTGGAGTGTGTGCGTGATCCAGCCTTACTGGACTACATATTGGCGGCTGGCTTGCTTCTTGATCGTGATTGGAGTGCACTGGCGCATGGACTGGAATCCGTGGCCTGCTGTGACAACGAAATGGGCTTGGCAGTATATGAACGTGCCACTCGATGAGACCAATATACAAGCCAGGTATTAGACGAATGTGCCACATAGTAGGACATAAATAAAGGCTGGGCACAAAGGCAAGGTGGATGGCCATCGACCCACGGTATATAAAGAAAATTACCATCTCTTCCTCAGACGACATGAAATGTTAGTCATCTTTTTCATACTACGTTGATTTAATATTACCAATTCTAGACTACATAGGGAATATTTTAGCATGCCTAGAATGAAAGATCATTAGAACCTACATCATGATCAATCGACCAACCTTCATCTAATAGGTAGAGTGAAAATTATTTTGGACCTCCATGAGGTCTATTCAACCTTAGACCCTCACTGACATTTTTCGGGTCTTGTAGAGTAAGGATGGTAGTATGAGGAATAAAGACCTTCATTGATATTTAGCAGGTATCATAGTATGAGGAGTGAAACCCTCTTTGACCTTTCTTAGGTCTAATAGAGTCAGAAATGATGACCTTGGACTTTCATATAGTCCCTTAGTCAAGTCCATTCGACGGTAGCATCGTAGAAGAGTGAAGAGTGATGACCTTCACCAAGCTCATCCCATTGTAGTATCCTAGGCCTTCTTTAGGTCTAGTATAGTAAGAAGTGACCTTGATAGACATTCATCGAGTCCATACGACAAGTCCATTCAACCGTAGTCTCATGGACCTTCATCAGGCCTAAGAGAGTGAGTGACGACCTCCTTGGACCTTCATCAGGTCATTCGAAAATTCCATTCGACAGAGGTCTCGTAGAGTATAGTGGTGACCTTGATGGTTTTTCATCATGTTCATTCCATTATAATATCGTAGACCTTCTTCAGGTCTAGTATAGTGACTGATGACCATCTTGGACCATCGTCAGGTCCATTTGATAGCCCATTCGATAGTAGTCTCATCACTCATGGACCATCATCAGGTCTTGTAGTATGAGAAAGAAAGACCCTTGTAGACCTTCATCGGGTCTAGTAGAGTAAAGACCATCATTGACCCGTGTTTAGATCATGTAGGATGAAGAATGAAGACCCTCATGAATCTTCATCATTACTAGAGTGCGTAGGCTCTTCCATGTACCTTCATCAAGTATAATGGAGTGTTTAGATTCCCATGTACTTTCTTCTTCTTCAGGAGTGTGTAGACTTTCTTGGTCCTTCATCGTGAATGAAAACTTGTTTAAACCCCATCACATCTGGTAAACAGTAGTATGGAGATTGTTCTGACCGTCATTTGGTTCAGTCGACTGGGGACATCCCCCATAGACTCATGTCGAGTCAAATGAAGACATGGACTTCCTACAGTCCAGACGACACATGTCGTATGACTTATATCCTGAAACTTTCATCTGGTTCAGTCGACCGGGGACATCCCCTATTGACTCATGTCGAGTCAAGTCGTAGACGTGGTCTACACATGTCGTATGACTTATATCCTGAAACATTCATCTGGTTCAGTCGACCGGGGACATCCCCCATGGACTCATGTCGAGTCAAGTTGTAGACATAGACTACACATGTCGTATGACTTATATCCTGAAACCTTCATCTGGTTCAGTCGACCAGGGACATCCCCCATGGACTCATGTCGAGTCAAGTTGTAGACATGGACTACACATGTCGTATGACTTATATCTTGAAACCTTCATCTGGTTCAGTCGACCGAGGACATCCCTCATTGACTCATGTCGAGTCAAGTCGTAGACGTGGTCTACACATGTCGTATGACTTATATCCTGAAACATTCATCTGGTTCAGTCGATCGGGGACATCCCCCATGAACTCATGTCGAGTCAAGTTGTAGACATGGACTACACATGTCGTATGACTTATATCCTGAAACCTTCATTTGGTTCAGTCGACCGGGGACATCCCCCATGGACTCATATCAAGTCAAGTTATAGACATGGACTACACATGTCGTATGACTTATATCCTGAAACCTTCATCTGGTTCAGTCGACATGGGACATCCCCATGGACTCATGTCGAGTCAAGGGGTAGACGTGGTCTACACATGTCGTGTGACTTATATCCTGAAATATTCATCTGGTTCAGTCGACCGGGAACATCCCCCATGGACTCATATCGAGTCAAGTTGTAGACATATATTACACATATCGTATGACATATATCTTGACCTTCATCTGGTTCAGTCGATTGGGTACTTCCCCAAAGGCTCTTGAAGAGTCAAGTTCATGATCATGACCTTCATCTAGCTCATTCGACTTGACACATCCACAATGGATCATGTAGAGTCAAGTTCATAACTTGACACTCGTTTGGTTCAATCAATAGGCAACATCGACACTCAGGTACACCTTCATCATATGGTTTCGACACGCACGTCAAATACTCTCCAAGCCAATGACTCATTGACTTAGAGAGTATGGGACAAACTGTACGAGCCAAATTTGGCCCAAGGGTAATTTCTACCTTTCGCCTCAGGTCCACTGCTAAATGCACCCCCGAAATCCCCTAACCGAATCCAAAGACATTGAGCAGGCCCAGGCTCGGAGAAACACAGTGCCCAAAGACCGATATATGCCCTTTAAATGCCAACCCATGAAACGTCCAGACCAATAACTGCCCTCCATGACTGCCCATAACTGCCTCTTCATGACTCGACTGTTACAAACACCCAAAACGTAAGATAATTAAGGCATCCATGAGTCCCACCTCGAATCACCTATAAGAGGAACCAAAGTCCAGAAGAGAATGGGGATTCGAGTTCTTCTACTCATAGCTCAAATAATGTTTCTCTATAAATCCCCTACCTACAGCCGCCACGGTAGCGGACAGAATCAATGTAATCTCTGACCCTGCTCCTCATTCTACGGTATTAATAGCTCACTTACACTACTGACTACTGACTTGAGCGTCGGAGTGCCCCCGGCACCCACCACACACACGGTGGGCAGTCTACTCTCGCTCACTCTACCTTTGTTTTGCAGGATCTTTAATGCCCCTAACCTACAAATTCTCGATTGTGGACCTCAGACGAAATCCAGTGTCCACAGCAGGGCATGCGTAATTATAAATATAACTTGTTCTTAAAGAGTTTGGCTTAAATTAATTATCATATAAAAGCGTTTTTATTTAACCATCGGAAGATGCTTGTAAATAATTCTATATTTTAGGTTAATAATTCCTCATAGTTGATCGATTATAAAGAGAGTAGGAAAAGATTTAAGAGATTATTTTGGGGAAGTTGTGTAATAGATTCTTCTTACCTTACCTTACTACTTTTGCTTGTTTAAGTTGTAACACCCTGCCGAAGACATGATGTTACCGAAGGGAGACATGAGTAAGCCGCCTCCCTGAGACTTAAAATTAACAAAAAATAGACGTGACGCACCCTAAAATTGGACAACCTGTAACATAGTCCAACACCAATACAACCTATCATAAATACTAGATATGCGAAAAAGACCTCCAATCCAAACTCAAAAAAATCAAACCACGCCATCAATACTAAGAGCTCCGTGCATATACCTATGTGTATTGCATGATGCAAAATTTATACAAAATCAAATTGATTTCTAAACTATATGACTCTTCCCAGGACTTTAGAGTGGGTGAGTGCAATTTGGGTAATCCTTTGTCTCGAGCACAAGTATCTAAAGCTTGATGGTTGACTGACCTGATTGCCAACCTGCAAAACTATCAAACAGATTTGGTGTGAGTTATGAAACTCAGTAAATAACTACGCACGTGCTATGAAAAAGCAAGAATAATTTGAAAATAGTGTATGCATAAATATTTATACGAATATGTTTATTTATCAGAAAATATTTAAACTTAATTCTATTCTTTACGCTTTGTAAATACATAGTCTGCCGAAAATACTTACATGGATCGATCCAGAAGCTGAGCTCATGAAGCATGTTATTTACAAAACCAAAACCTTAAATGAAACTATAATGTCTAAAGTTCGCATTGTGAAATTAAATTCCTTTATCAAATACCCGAACATGAAGCATATTTGAAATATCGTCAAATCAGAAAATTAAAACTTCTTTTAATAACTAGTCGAACATAAATCTTATATACGAATAATCTTTCAAACGATTTAGAACCAAATTCACATTTATATACTCAAAAACTTACCTTGCACAGGCTTCCAATTTTTTCTTCATAACAATCGCACCATAAACGAAAAAAGTAACTGATTAAGGATATACTAATATACATACATATATGTGTATCAGAAACAACTAGAGAAACATCCAAAACATACTTATGCAACCCATATACTGATGCGACCAACTGTAGCTTGTATGAGACTCATTATCTATTTTAGATAGGTATGAGATGAATTCTCTCCAAACAGATGTCATAACCAAAACTACCATCACACGATCGAAATCCCAAACCAAACTAATCACACATACATAACCAATACGAATGTCACAAAGTCAATCTCATCCATCAACAAAAACAGAAAGCCTAATGCAGATTCTATACAATCAATCACATTCACCATCAGGAATGGAAACATAATACAGATTCTTTACAACCAGTCACATTCATTATCAGACACGTAAAACATAGTACAAATTCCATACAACCGATCTCATTCATCATCAGAAACATAAATCACAAAATAAAATCATTATAATCAATCTCATACATCATCAGAACCAAAACATAAGGCGATCATTTATAAAACTCAACTTATTCAAAAACAAAAACTTTATGAAAATAAAAGTTTCCAAAATCGAAATCATCAAAACTAATCAGGCGTCCATTGTCTCGCGTCTTGACTGGACAATGTATGAATACATGACAATGTTGACAAAAGGGTAGTGAGTCAGCCATTTTCAGATGGACATAACCCTATACAAGCACCATGGCGATGGACAAGTGTTAGCTGGAGATTGAAATCTCCACACGCACAATGTTATATAAATCAATGAGATATCATAGAAAAAGAACTTTTGGAAAAGAGAAAAACTCTGATACTTAGCAACCGAAAACAAACATTTAGTAATTAATTGCAATCATTAGAAAATGAAAAGGAAAATTCTAATCACAACACACATACACTTATACAGACTTATTTTATTGGACTTTAAAAGGAATGCCCAATTTCAGCTAGACTCTACGGATTCAAGCCTAAAAACTTTAAAGGTATGAATTCTCTCTTGCATGCACAAATCCTAATATGTTCAACAAGTATGCGTAATGAGAGGATGGTGAGTAGGAATGGTTTAAAGCTGAAAAATCATGTGAATCATTGCACCTGAATTCCGCTCCTACGCCAGCAACAGAAGTATGCTTGGGTGTCACACCCGTCCCCTTAGGTAGAGTAAGGGTGAGACGGAGACTAGAAACTGGCAGAGTTTCCCCTGTAATATGGACTAATCCTCCAAATACAAGGAAAAATCTAAACTGAAAATAAAATATCATCATAAAACTAGGATCTCCATGATCCAACTCAACATAATATCCATAAAGGAAAACACAATAACCTCATAATCAATTAAAGGCTCAATTCCTATAACCACATAACAAATTCTCCCAAGAAATACATATATAGAAATACAGTCTCAAAACATAATAAAGACACTCTACTGTTGGCACAACCTTTCTCTACTGGCAGGAAATGATGACGAAATAGCAGATGGAAAGGATAATCTACTAAACTGCTGAACCTGAAATGTTAAGGAAAGGGGTAAGCTCACGCTTAGTGCCGTGGATAATCAAGTAACAAAGTGGATCGAACAAGTCTTTCATAATATAAATAAATACATAAGCTGTAAATCGATATCTCAAACATTTACTTGAAATTGTAAATCTCATTTCTCATAAAACTCAAATCATAAATCTCATTTTTCATAAAACTCATACTGCTAAAAAATACTCTGTAATGATAAATCTGTTTATTCATCTATATGCACAACCTCATGACAATACGGCAAAGCTGGCAACATGGGGCTTCCCCACGGCAAAACTGGCATCCGGAGCAAACTGGCAACGTGAGACCTTATCTCACGGCAATAACTGGCAACATGAGACCTTATCTCATGGCAATAATCTGACACATATAAGTACACGGGGTGCATCCTAACATAAAAATCATTTACAAAATCCATGCTCATATATCTCAAATCATGCAAGTTTCTCATATATCACAAACACATGATTTCAACATAATCAATATTCGATCCATACCTTATAGCAAAAATATAAACTTTCTAAAATCAAACTCATTTAATGCATTACCTTAAAATTCATTTAAGAAAACATACATACTATATATTTTTGAAAACATCAATGTTACAGGCTTATCCACGCACCTGGTGAGCTGACTACTGAGAAAAGAACTATGCAGCAGGACCGTCCCTGCTTATGGTATCACGATCACCTATAGAGATAAAAGAATTTACTATAAGGAACATAATCTTAATCTAGAAAAGATGAAATAATATGCGAGAAACGTGGTTCGGTCGTTCTCGCAAACTTAACGAAATTTAAGATTCGGAGGTCCGTTACTACTCGGAATGGTCTGAAATTCGCGGAGGAGACTCGGGAAATCGGCACGGAGACACTGTCCGGCGCGTGGACGCGCCGTTCACCCAAGCCGTGCGTGGGCCTCACGCGCCGCCACATAAGGCGCACGTGAGTGCCACGCGCCAGTCGGATGGGGAAAAATCCGACGGCCGTGCATTCCTCTCCCTCTCCCGGATCTAATGCCGCTGACGGTTCGTCGATCGGAGTTCCGGATCAACGGGAAATCGAGAAAAACCATAAAAAGTTTCTTACCGAGTTCTCTTCAAAAATTGGAAGTTTCCCAAGATGAAACCACCACCAAAATGATCCTCTCAACGAGATCTACACTTTTCCTTAAGGACTCGGTCGGGTTTGAACTACGGATCGGGACCGAAACTTCTCTTTTCTCTCTTTTCCTTTTCTTTCTCTTTCTTTCTCTCTCCCTCACGTCTCTCTCTGACTCTTCTTATCTTTCTTTCTTTCTTATCTTTCTATCTTTCTTATCTTTCTATCTCTATTTTTTTTTATTATTATAGGAAGAGGTGGCTGCTGAGCAAAAATTAGGGTGTGCGTGTGTGCGTACAAAATATATACTTATATGTCAAAATTCGTTTGCCACCCTAAACTTGATCTGAACCGCATTTTAATTCCAACTTCCACAAACTTAATAATTTAATCCTTAAATTTATTTGGGGTGTTACATTGGGTATATTAAGTGAGAAACTATGAATGGTTTAAAGCTATGTGCCATGAAAACTAAAAATCACATTCTCAATCTTCGTGCAATATTATGGTGAGCAGTACTCATCAAAGGAAGCATTTGGACAAGAAATAATGTTAATTTCTCATTATGGTTTCATTTGATCATTGTCACTCCCTATATGTAAAAAAAATGAACAGAACGCTCTGTTTGATTCCTGGGAAAGAAAAATAATGGCAGGAAATTAAAGAAAACCTTCACATTTCTCAAAAAGCTTCCAAGCATTGGGACATTTCATTAAAATAAATAGGATTCCGTTTAAGAGTATTTAAAATCTTATTAAAAATATTTTCTCAAAAACTAATTAAGTAACACTTTCAAACTGACCCTAAAACTCGAAAACTGTTTGGAAGTTTATATTGCCAACAGATACTGGAACTCAAAATCATATGGAATCTTCTCAACAGTGATAGAAATTTTGCCAGAGTTATGTCCCTGCTGCCTAAAGCAATCCACCATTGATTTTCTGAGTGACCCAGAAGTGGGGAGCTGATGGCAAACCCACTCCACAAGTGTATCTATGTCCATGGCAAAATCAAGCATGTTTCGGAACAGAAGCTCCGGGATAGCTATCTTTCTTGTGTTTGTCACCATTACTGAAGCTTGCAAAAACTCTAGTTTTGATTTCTCCAACTCTGCTACTACACCATCTGCTGTGTATATTCTCACCTGCAAATAATAGGCTATCAGTTACTCCAGCATCATTTACTGTACATAAATAAATACACTTGTGCCAAGAATCTAGCTAATGCAGAAGAGGTAGTGAGCCAGACCAATCAGAACCTGTCATTTTGGCAGGTGGGTCTAGTTGTAGGACCATCTATTTTAATTCAAGAACTACTCTGAGTTACCCTGAGTTTTTGGGGCTTTAATAGAGATCTTATAATAACTCTTATCGATATAACATAAAAATAAAATATAAAAGTCATATAATATATTGAAAAAATTAAATTTCCTTTAGATTTTGTGACTCTAACCAATTGTCGGTATATGACTGTCTCCACGGCCATCTCTATCAAGCAAAATATTATTTTAAGCTTATATGAAATAGTCAGTCGCCTAAAGTCCTAAATTTTAGGAAGATAATGTTTTTTAGGCCTCTCTACAATAATATTTTAATAAATAATTATCCTAAAATTTTAATTTTTTAAATTATGTATTGTATCGTTAGAAAACATCAAAGTTATTTAGAATTGATAAATATATTAACTAAAAAATATGCATCTTAACGTAACGACATCTCATAACAAAAAAAAATTCATTTAAAGTCTCAAATATCATTAAGCCGCCTCTGTATACATGAAATACATTTCTGACACATCAGCTCGGATACAAAACTAAGTAAGTGTAATAATGTTATTATTACCGCGGGAGAAGATCGTGTTCCGTAACACAGAGCGAAAGTGACGTTAGGATCAGTGGATTCGAGTCCATAAAGTTTACGAACAAGGGCTTCTTTATCATCCTTTTCTCCCTTTTGATCAACCTGAATAAGTAAAATTAATGTTACTTGTAAAATCATAAACCAATCTTTTAAAAGTTTTGAATCAGTCTAGGTTAATTACCTCTTTCAAATTGGAAGTAGCATGCCCCCTTAAAATATAGTGCTCTATTGCTTGAGCATTTATTGTGTTTCCTCCTATGCTGAGAGTTGCCTGAATGAACTCGATCAAATTTATTTCAGAAACTCTCAATTTTTTGAATTATAATCTTCTGTCACGCGTATAATGTATAGCAATGGACAGCTAAGATTCAATTATTTATAAATCTAATAACTATCGATCACAATTTATAAAAAAAATTCAATATAAATCTCAATTCAACACCGAATAAGTAAATAATTGAGTACTCACTAAATGCTCTTATATATCTAACTTGAAATGTACCTTGTTCATCAATGCTATTAATTTCTCTGGAGAATTAGGCACTCCATATTGGAGAAATCCCTGAAATGAAAAGGCCAGCAGTATGTTAGTTGATGGTTGTTTTTATTATTCTTCTAATACTAATTCTTTCTTAATTTCATAGGCATGTGGAAATAAGTTCCATGCATCCAATATGCAATGGCTAGAATTTCTCAACCAGAAATGTTAGTGAAACCATTTGACCTAGAAGTTAAAGCTAATAGATGATCAGGACCCAACAATAGTATTAAAGACAAGTCTTAATAGACCTACTGACAAAACTGAAATAGAGTTTGTAGAACTTTTTTTTTTTTTTTTTTAAATCGTTGGAAATCCCACCGTCAAATCACCTCCTCTGGGCTTAAGCGGAACAGGTAAAACCCTCGACTATCTCATACTCTTACAAGAAACGCACTTTCTGGATTCAAACCCAGGACCTCAAGGTGAGATCATAAACCCTACATCACCAAGCCAATACAGTAGAGTTTGTAGACCTTGGCGAGAAATCACTCAACTCGAAAGATTAAACTGATAGATAAGGGTCAATGAGCTTAAGATCAGATACTATGGAGGGAACAAATGGCTTTATCAATAACATACATGCATAATACAAGCGTTGAACATGTTGATCCAGAATGCCAATTTCTGCTGGTATGTCAAGACTTTCAAGTCTACCGTCTGAAGATTGTTCATTAAGACCCTGTAGGCCACAAATTTGGAAAAGTCATATACATGGAAATTAATATACATGCACGTGATTCCAGTGTCGGAGCCATATAGAAGTGAACGAGGGTGATTCCGTAAATTTATTAAAATTTGACCTATAAATTAATGAAATATATGATTTATTAACAAGAAAATTTGGATTTATCCTGCTAAAATGAAGAGCATGTAATAATTTTGTTGAAAATAAAATTTTCCCCTATTGAATCAACGTTCTGACTATACTACTGCCTGTATATATTTGTGCATTATATTTTAAATTATGGCTAGTGGTTGAGTCATAATTTAGATTCGGTGGGGCCAAATTTTGATTTTCCCAAAAAAAATGATAAATATAATTTATTTTATTAGAGACAAATCAAAATTATCACATTAACATATCAAGCTTTAATTTTATTAATATATATTAGATATTTTAGTAAAATTTCAGATTGAGTGGGGACAGAATGTGGCCCCGCCACTGGTTATGGCAACATACCTTAACTTTCTTATTAGAGGAACGGAACTCGAACTCGAAATGCATTTAGGATCCATGGAGGTTGCTGAGAAGATAACAAGATTCTTGTAAGGACCAATGTCCCTAGGAAGTGACTCTTCCATATCAAAAATGCCATAAGGGTCTTGTTGCCTTGAATCTTTCTGTAACATTACACTAGACTTTGAGTTCAAGCCAGGCTCAGCTCTAAAGCTTCTTGAGCTTAAAGAGGAGTTCATCATCATTGACCTCGAAATGGGGCCTGATTTTTCTAATTCGATTGCTCTTGATGTTCTGAGTAGCCTCACATATATGAAGTTTAAACACTTCATGATGCTCTCAGATAGCTTGTTGGGTTGCCAATTTTGGATGCTCTCTTCTAATAGAATAGAATTTGATAAAGATTTTGGTGGGATATCTAAATAGATCTCTCCTGCATTACGTTCCCTTGGCTGAAGCAAAGTAATTCATAATTCATAATCATTAGTAATTATATATCAAACTTAAATTTAAGATATATAATATGAGACTAGAGTAAAGTTTAAGTTTGTGATTAATTGATGACCATTTGCTAGATAATAAAAATGAAAATATCATCATAACTTAATATTAGTCACATATCATAATCCAATATCTTTGTTAAAAGACATAATGAAACTTTCATTTATTATTGTAAAAGATTATTTATTTATTTACTTACATCTCTTATAAATCTTTAATACTCTAGCTTATCTCTGACGTTAAAATATTAATATAAAAATCTCACTTTTTAATATTTTACTATCCGTTAATATTTTAACATCAAGATTCTCTTTATACAAATAAAAGCTTAGCTAATGGTAAAATTTTAAATCATATAAAAAAAAATGGCTTGAAAAATTAGGGCTTACCTTGGGGGTTGGATGTCTAGGATCTCTCAAGGGTGAAGCTGGCTTTATAATCCCACTTTTTCTTGGAATTCTATCTTGAAACTTAACCTCTTGTTGCAATATATGATGATTTTCTTTCTGATCAACAAATACTACTTTTGAGTTTCCCATTTTCTGCTCATTCACACTGAAGTCACTAAGATTATAGTCACCTTTTATTGCTTTGCTTATGAAATGCAATGCCTTGGTCTCAAATGCCACCTTCTCATTATTATTACCAATCTTGTTTATCATAGGGCTTGAAATATTGCTCATATTTATTGAATGTCCTTGAATCTGGTTGCTTAGACTTCCTAATTGCCATTGTTTTGATTTAGTTTCCTTTGTGATTTCTTGTTCATGTTTCAATCCAAGTTGAAGTTGGCTAATTTGGCCTTCTAGTCTTGTTATCTCACCATCAACCATAGCTAGCTCTGCTAATAACTCCTTCACCTGCATATTCATGGAACATTTATTGTTGTAGTACAAGTCATTCCAGAAAGATAAAAGAGAAGAAAATTATAGGAGCAAAAAAATTGCTAAACTTTTAGTTTTTTATAAAGTAAAAGGGGTAAAAAAGTTAATTAAATTACCTTAGGAGGAAGAAAATAGGGGATAGAAATGGAAGAACTATCATGACCATTATGTATTCGCTCCATAATTTCATGCATTGTTTCTTCTTGTTTAAGCATTTTTTGAAGCATGGAGACCTGAAACATTGATATTATATTTTCAGTCATCAACACAATCTTCACTGAATCACTACTGGTATCTATTCTTTTTTTAAACAACCAAAAAGGGTAGCTGAAATAAATATTTCTGTCTTTCAATGATGGCTAGAGATGCTTTAAAAAGTTTATGTACTATATCATGCTAGTTATGGTCCATATCCTTCCCTTGACTCTTCATATCATAGCATTAATTGATATATCTATATATGTACTAGCAATATAAGATTTATAAGATTTCCTATTTATGATATCGAAAAAATTCTAGAATATAATAAGGGTGTCACGTCACATATATAATAATACGTGTCATATGTTTATTAATTTGTGGTATCACGTCACTCATGTTTCTATTTTACCTAAGAATTACTCGATCATTATTGAGGATACTGTTTGAGTTCTGCTGCTACATATCTAATAGGAAAGTTACTTTGGATTCCCTTTTGAAACAAAAGCTTAACATTTTTAAAACATGGATGGTCATATATGTTGGCAGAAATCAAAAGTAAAGGCTTTTTTCTGCAACTGAAACCTTGAGACGATCACAAGTCAATGAGATGAAAAGTTTTATTAACTACAAAACTAAATTAATGGTAGTTTAATATATACTTTCCTCTAAAATATTATTCACAAGACATTATATCATTAATGGTAGTTTAATACTGTGATGACTGGATAGTCCACAGTATCAATATTATTCACAAGACATTATACCAATTGTGTCACATAGGTAATGATGTCCCATAAATATCTAGGAATGATGTCCCGTACTGACATGGTATAATCCCGGCCTGTTTATGATTTGGGATAAACAAATTAATCCTCCCGGATCCTAATCACGATTAGGGACTATTAACTAAAATTTGAAATTTGAAATAATTTTTTCTTCCTATTAGTTAAAATTTTTGATTCGGAATTTTCTATCAACCTTATACATACCTCTCTTTCAAGTTCCTCTTTCTTTTGCTGCCGACTAATCTTCTTTCTTCTCTGTAACAAGAGTTAGGTGCAGGTACGTACATCAACACTGAAGAGAATAGAATCAATGGGAACAAAATGAAACAATGCAATCTTACTGCTATCTCCAATGGAATATTAAAAGACAGTCGTGGTTGCTGAGATGCCATAAACGAAAGGTGATGATGATCACCAGGACCCCCAAGACTTGAACCAATCAGAGCTCCAACGCTTGCTGCTGGAGGTGGAAACAACATTTAAACAATTGAAAAGAAGTGAAGAGGGTTTTGATGTTGGTGTTGTTGGTTAGAGGAATAAGACTGAGACTTAGAGGCAAAGGAAGAGCAGCGGCTGCTGCTGTTACTCGTTGTGATGAAAAGGAGCTTCATGAGGTTCTTGATGAGGTTGGTTCATGGCTAATCGTCTCAGCTGTTGTGTGTGGGACATCTTCTAAAGCAAATGAATCTGCTGCATGTGTAGTAATGGCTTCTTCTTTTTTCTTTTTTCTTTTCTTTTTTTCTTCTCTTGGCGTAGCTTGCAATTCTGGTTTATTAGATTTGAAGGTTACTTTGTAATGTAAAGTGGTTATATTTTAATCTTGAAGCTCGATGACGAGTTAACTACCTTATTTATATATTTTAAAAATAACCATCAATTGAGATTTTAAAAGACTATTTATGAATAAATAAGTCCTGTAGATTTTAAAAGACATTTAAAGAATGTAATAGACATTTAAAGAATGTGATGACTTACAAGATTTTATTAGATTTCTTTTAATCAAGATTTTTACATATTAGATTTTAAAAGACTTATTTCATAAGAATTTGTAAGATTTGAAAAGACCATTATTTTTTTTTCCTTTTTTATAACCGATATTATATGGAACGTAACCATAAATAAAAAAAGTTAATGAAAGTCAATTGGTTCAAAATGTCCGAATGTCATTTCTCTGACCTAGAAATATTTTATGAGTTTCTATGACAAAATGTCATTTCTCTGACTTAGAAAGAAAATATAACACTTCGGCATCAATGATCTTAATAATTGAAAATAATTTTTCCTTAAATTTGGGTTTTTTTTTAAAAAAAAAAATACAAGTAAAAAATTAGCGAGAAAATGAGGAAAAAAATCATTGTTGTGCTAAATTCATTTTGTACATTATTATCTATCCGAATGAAGAAGTTATGTTGGCCTCAAAGAAAATAGGAAATTATCTTTAAATGTGATAGAATTTTCTCCTCGAAAATGAAATTCATTAGAAAAATAGTTGGAGAAATGACATTATCAGTTGCATTAAAAGAAAGTCATATTGTTTTATTTGAAAGAAAAAAAGAAGAAATTACTAATAAGCAAGTAATTTGTTCACGAAGAATTAACATGTATGTTCATCTTCTATTTTCTAACTAACATGTATGTTCATTTTCTATTTTCTAACACTCAAAAAAATCTTATGTAAAAGTCTCATGGGTTAGGGTGGGATTTTTTATAGAGTTTGATATTTATAATTTTCACTAAAAAGTCCCACAGAATCACACATATAAAAGAATCCTTCAAAATATTATGTTTTTCAATACCATAAGACTTTCTATTACTTGTGTAAAAATCCTGATTGAATATCAATAGATTTGGATGCACTCTTTAAAAAATCCTAATAGTCTTAATGGAATACCACAAGACTTTTTAGATTATTTAAAAATCTTAATGAATACCACAAGATTAATTTAACCAAAAAAGTCTTTTAAAATCTCAATTGAATACACCCCCTTAACTTTCTGCCTTGTGTTTAAGTATATGGATTTGATGTTGATTTTAACTATTTGGTTATTTTTTTATAAATTGTGATTGGGGCAGTTATTAAATAAGGATTTTTATAAGTTATTAAATTTTAACCGTCTATTATTATACGTGTACATGTGGTAGAAGATCATTATGAGCACATAAAAGAATAAATCTGAATACAAATTGTGTGTAAACCGCTATACATGTATATTTTCTCATTCTATTTTATTGTGGAGATTGAATTTTCCGCTCAGATATTTAAAAGTCTTCTACTATGACTTTCGGTGTAAAATTATTATATTATGACTTAAAGGTCACATGTTTTTCAAAACAATCTCTTTAAAAAAAAATATCATTTTTTTATATGGTCGAATTATCTTCCATGAAAATGAAAGACGTTAATATCATTTTCACTGTTTATTCAAGGGCAGAGTTGGGATTTCAATTTTATATGGTCGAATTATAACATTAAAAATATACATAGGCGAAAATGATGATTTTATACATAAAACTTGTGATATTATCATATTTTGTTAAGAAAAAAATTTACAAATATCTATAAGGATTATGACACCCTTTAATCTTAAGGGAATTCCATTCCACCCTGACTTCACCTATGTATTAGCTCGACTACATAAAAAAAAACCCTTCAAATACCCATTTCCACTCAATCCTTTCCACTCTATTTTCTTTATAAAAGTTTCTTTATTTTCCTATTTTAATTGGCTATCCATTGAATTTTTGAGTAAGATAATACTTATCTAATTAGCTTTATGAATTAATTTTTATTACTTTCTTCCAATTTTGTTTTGTTATGTAGAAATTTGAATAGAAAATGTAGCTTTAGGATGAATAAATGATAAGGGTGATTAATATCAACTTATCCATATATTTCTAACTTATTATTTTATTAATTTTATGTCATGTTACGTGTTTTGTAATTTATTTTTATGTTTTATTGATATGAAGCATTAAAGCATAGATCTTGAGACAAATGGACGTGATTTGGAAGCTTTAAGATACAAACGAAGCAATCGGGGAAGAAAAATACGCAAAAACCAATCATCCTGACCGAGAAATAGGCTTCGCGACGCCAGAAGTCGCGTCGCGATGCCGCCATCATCAACAAACACCAAAATTCCAAAGAAGCCGTCGTTGCGACGCCACGGACGAATTCCAGCATCATAGAAATCAATTTTCTACATGCAGAATGACTTCATGACCTCCTATAAATACATAGTGCGTCCAAAATCCTAGAGTGAAGAATTAGACACGAGAATAGAGCTAAAAATACATAATTTAGGGAGATCCAAGAAGGGGATTGAAGAGTGACAAGAGGAGACGAATGTGGTGATGACCAAAGACGAAAGGATTTGATTCGGGTTTTATCTTCTAGTTTCTTTCTTCAAACTCTTATGATGTGCAATATGTTTTTGACTCGGTTTTTTATTGTTCTTTTATTAATCATGAATTAATTTTCTTATTCTAGATGATAATATAGTCTATATTTGAACTTATGTGTTTGATTGCTAATTAATTATTATGAAGTTTTAAATCAATTTATTTATATTTTCTTATTTTTAATGTTTTTCTGATTTGCTTGCCATAAATTAGATGATTCTATGTTTAGAATCTATTAATCGAGAGAGAAAAAATTTGAATAGGATCTAGAAAATATAACTTAGAAATTTTATAGAGTTCAAAAGCCCTATAATTCCTTTGAAGTCATTAACAAAGAAACACAGAGCGTTATGAATTGTTAATTACTAGATTTTTATATGAATATCGAAATCGATAATTAATAATATTTTCACTCGGTACTCGGGAGAGGGAGTAGAATAATTTAGGATTCTTGGCTTATAAACTAAGAAATTGATTAATAATTGATTGACATAAAAAATACATATGGGATAGTTAGGTGAAATCAGACTCTAGAATTCCGCTCATTCTGATCTTTCTTAATTAAACGTTCGCTTCTTTAGTTGTTAATTTTAATTTAGTTTATTTTAAATTGATTTCTAAATAAAGTTAAGTTTATTAATTATAGTAAGTAATGTGAATTTGATTTCAATCCAAGTGGGTTCGACACTCTTTATTTATCATTTACTAAAACTTAACATCATATACTTGCAGTACGATAATCTCACAACACGTTTTTGGTACTGTTGCCGGGGATTGTTCAATCTTATTCACATTAATACTATTTCCAAATAACCTTAACTTTAAATTAGATTTTTTATTCTTATTTTATTACTTATTTCCTTCTTTCTGTGTTTCACATTGAATGAGAATATCCACAAGTCTCGATTCACTTTTATTTGATCTTGAAATAGGGAGAACGTCAAGGAGATTAAGGAAAGAAATGAGAATTGAAAAATAAGCAATGACGGCTGAAAATAGAGAGAACGACTCGCGCCAGGTGGCAATCTGATATCACTTTAAGCTAGTCATTGATGATAATTATCCTAGTATTATACACCAACTGATCAATGATAATAATTTTGAGTTGAAACTTACACTCATCAATATGGTGCAACAGAACCAGTTTGGGGTTCACCGGTAGATGATCCCAACATTCACCTAAGGATGTTCCTAGAGATGACAGATACAATTAAGATGAATGGTGTAACTAAAAGAACTATCAGGTTGTACTTGTTCTCATTCTCTTTATGGGATAAAGCATTGGATGCAATCTATACCGATGGGGAGCATCATGACATATGAGGATATGGCCACACGATTTCTTGAAAAGTTCTTTCCACCAGCTAAATCAGCCCAACTGAGAACAGAGATTAGCACCTTAAAGCAGTTGAAGACCAAGAACCAGTATGAGGCATGTGAGCGCTTTAAAGGTCTACTCATGAGGTGCCCACATCATAATTATGAATATTGAGTTCAGATTCAGTTATTCTATAATGGGTTGAATGGTCCGACCATGACCATGGTTGATGAAGTCGCTGGGGGAACTCTCTTCAAGAAGACTGTTGAGGATGCTTACACTCTATTGGAGGAAATGGCCATTAATAACTTTCAATGGCCAAGCGAACGCTCTACCGTGACGAAGGTGGCAGACATACACGAAGTGGATCCTATTGTTGCACTAACAGCTCAAGTTTCATCCTTCACGACTCATATAACAGTCTTAACCAATCAACGAGCACAACCATCTATTGAAGCTATTGCGGCTGCGAGTATGATGTTACGAGAAGAAGACGCAAGTTTAGAGCAACTCCAGTATATGAATAATACGAACTTCAACAATAGAGGTAATCATGCACCTAACTACTATCATCCAGGACTTCGCAATTCTGAGAACTTTTCATATACAAACACAAAGAATGTCTTGCAAACCCCCTCCTGATTTCAACAATCAAAGTCCTGAGTAGAAATTATCATTAGAAGACCTTGTGAGAGCATTTGTTGCAAAATCTATAGAAATATTTGAAAAGAATAAGTCAAGGCTGAACAACATTGAAACTCACATGGGAAATATAGGAGCGACGATGAAATCTTTAGAATTCCAGATTGGGCAGCTCGCTTATTCTATTATAAATCAACAGAAATTCGTGTTTCCTAGCAATATCAAGGTCAACCCTAAGGAACAATACCAAGTCCTTACCTTCAGAAATGGAAAACATGTTGAGGATGCCTCAGATGACCAAAGCAGCCAAAACAAAGACGTAGAACTCCACACTGACATAATGAAGACAATAGACCAGACTGAAATAACTCGTTCATGTCAAAAACCCTCAATTCCTAAGACACCTCTTCCATATCCTCAGCGCTTTCAAAAGAAGAAATTTGATGCTCAATTTGCCAAATTTCTTGACAGTTTTAAAAAGATTCATATCAATATCTCATTCACAGACGTTTTAGAACAAATGCCCAATTATGTAAAGTTTATGAAGAAGATCATTTCGAAGATGAGAAAGTTGGAAGATTTTGAAACAGTGAATCTCACGAAGGAATACAGTGTAGTTCTTTAAAAGAAATTGCCCCAAAAACTTCAGGACCCATGGAGTTTCACTATACCTTGCAACATTAGTGACTCTACTTTTACTGAGGCCTTATGTTATTTAAGAGTTAGCATTAATTTGATGTCTTTTTCTGTTTTCAGGAAACTGGGACTTGGAGATGCAAAGCCAACAAACCATCACACTGCAATTGACAAATATATCTCTCATTTATCCTCGGGGAGTCATTGAAGATTTTTTGTTTGCGTGGTTTGGTGATGTAGGGTTCAGGATCTGACCTTCAGGTCTTGAGTTCGAATCCACGGAGTGCGTTTTTTGTAAGAGTTTGGGACATCATGAGATTTTACCTACTCCGCTTCAGTCCGGAAGGGGTGGTTCTGTGGTGGGGTTTCCAACGATTTCAAAAAAAAAAGTCATTGAAGATGTTTTAGTAAAAGTGGATAAATTTATTTTTCCAACAGATTTTGTGGTGTTGGATATGGATGAAGATCAAAAGATCCCTTTGATTCTTAGAAGACCCTTCTTGGCAACTGGGAAAGCCTTGATTGATGTGCAGCAAGGAGAACTGATGCTGAAAGTAGGCGGGAAAGAAGTGACGTTCAACATTTATAGCGCCATCAAATATCCTGAAGAGGTGAGCACGTGTAAACTCGTAGATGTTGACGAAGCTTGTGTGAATGAGACCTTCATGGAAATGAGTTGGTTGAGATAAGAAACATATAATCTCTACAATTAATATTTTTATTATTAAATTATAAAATTAGAATAAAAAACTTATTACAATATAAAAATATAATCTCCTATTGAAATAAGAAACCTAAATAGTAGCCGTCCACAAAACCTAACCAATTTTTTGGATTTCGGATATATTATTAATTGTTATTTTATTTTAAATTATTTCCATAAGTTTTTTTTTTATTTCATGAATTTTTTATTATTTATTGTACTTCAGGATTCAGACTTTTACTTATTAGCTCTTACACAGTGAATTATAAAATATTATTTGAGAACTGAGAGACAAACGAATGAGACATAAATATTACATGTAAGTAAATCAATTGTCTCATTTAGACTATAAAACTGATAAGATCCAAAGTATTTACAAGATTAAAATATATGTTCAATCCGCACACTAACCCTATACTAGAATATAAAATATTATGAAATCGTATCATTCATTTGCTCTTAAAAATACTTTTTGTCCTCAAGGTGGACTTCTTTCAAACAATCGTCATGACTTCCTTTAAATAATAGTTGATACTACATTTTTTTGGATGGGAAACTTGACCTCGACTTGACTTATGATACCAAATATTACGGACATAATATCTATAGAGCAGTTATCCTCCCCCACCCCCCCTGACACATGTTCATCATGTCCCCCTCCCCAAATTACAAAAATCTCCCCTACTTTAATACAAATCTCTCCTCCCCAAATCCCTCTCTTATATATTATTAATTTAAAAATAACAATATACTTATTTATTTTATTATTAAATTTTTTATTTTATATATTTTTTTGCTAAATTTATATTTTTTACTATTTATATATTTATTCAATTTTATTTGTTTAATAAATATTATAAATTTTGTATTTATTATTATTTATTTTATGTTCATTTATTCATTTAATTTTTGTGATTCTTTATTAATTTTTTTAACACTACTTTTGTATAATAAAAATATTCTCATGTATGTTTTTGAAAGATATATTTTAAAAGAATAGTCTCTATAATAATATAAAAAGTTACACAATCTTTAATAAAGCAAATTTCTCTACTTTCAAAATTTAAAAAAAAATGTATAAAAAATATATGAGATTTATTAACCGAATTGGCTATCAAAAAATATAAATATAAAAAATATTTATTAAATGAAAAAAATGAAAAAAAAAAAATAACTAATCAACATAAAATAAATAAAATAAAATAAATAAGAAATTTCTAATATTTATTAAATACATAAAAAAAAATCGCTTATAAAGAGTAAAAATATCAATTTATAAAATAAAAAAATAAAAAAATTAATTTATAAAATTAACATATTTATTTATTAATACAATAAAATAAGTATTTAATTTATATATTAATACATATACATCTATATAATTGATTTTGAAGAAGAGGGTAAAAATGTAATTTGCAGGGGCGACAAGGTAGGGCCAGATGAGGGGAATTTGTCAGGGGGGTGGGAGGATCAATTTTCATATCTATAACAAGTGACTAAAGAAAATAAACAAAATAATATTGAATTCATTTGAAAAAGAAAAAACCTCAGAACTCTCAAATGCTGATACATCGATAGACCAACGACATCTCAAAACAACATATCAAGTTGCCAATAATACTTCTTCTGATTTTATCATTAGATACTGTAAATATTTATAGCATTATAAAAAGAGAAGATACTATCGGTTAAGTAGCAAGCTAGCAACAACGAGGACTTCGACAGTTGAAAACTATCAAGGACATCACAACATGAATTCAAAAACTTGTAGATTACAACCGCAGATCGGATTTGAGAGTATGATTTAGATAGCAAGCAGCATCAATCAACTGCAGGTTTGCTATTGTAGGCCTCTCTTGCTTCCAGCACATCTGGACAATATCTTGTTGAAATAATTTCAACTTGTTCGGAAATGACTTGTTTCCATCCGTACCCAAGTGTTTGACCATTTGGTTCCATCGTTTTCGACAGAAGGTTCAGACCTATGCTCGAGGAGATTGTCCCAGTCTACATCATCCATGCAGCAAGCATCCAAGATAGAAAGCGCATTCACTAAGTGGAAGTCATCGGTATCAGCCCATTTGCCTTCAGCAACCATAGGTGAAGTTAGCTGATCATACCATTTCATGCAGCATAGAGCATTTGATCTGGTTGCCAATTTATCACTAATTGCTTCCCAACTGATATTATCTCGCAACATGCCATGCTTGGTTTTCTTTTCCCCTAAAGCCTTCATTCGCAAATCAATATTCACCAAGTCAAATAATTTATGGTACTCTTCTTGGGACCATTGTCCTTTCTTCTGATTGGGCAATCTTATTCTGCGCCATGCATCCTTGACATGAACTCTATGCTTGCCAAGGGCGTCGGCCAGCATTTTCCAATTAGATCCATGTTTTTCATGGAACTTCCGGACAATTTCTAACTCTTCTGGGGTCCATTTACGGTTTTCATCTCTTTGAAATATAGTATGAGCTCGATAATATATACTTTCATAGGGCCTCCAGGGTAAGGCTGCCCCTATTTCCTTCCAACAGTGTTTGACTTCTGGATGAGATCTACAATGCAAAACCATATTTAGACCTTCTTCGCCTAATCTCCGAGTCTCTATGTAGTTGATAACAGCTGTTTTAATCATCTCATCTTCTTCCTTAGAGAACCGCTTACCACGCACAAAGCCATCATCTTTGGGCTTTTTGCATCAGATGAAGGATAAACCTGCACATGATCAGAAAATCTGACTTTCTTATTAGACATCTCTTTTTGTGCAGAATCTTCCCATGGATCATTGGACTCTCAACACTTTTTTTGCTCTTGAAGCTTTTTTATCACCACCTGAACTTTTTTTCACTGACTTGATCTTCTTCTTTTTGTCTTTTTTGCCATCTTCATCAAGGACAGCATGCCCTTCCATACCTTCAACTCCAATGTTCACATTTTGAAGTTTCTCAGCCTGAGAGTCATTGTGGTCCTTCTTCTTTTTCTTCTTCTCCTTCCTCCCATTCTCAACCTCTTCCATCATATTTCTGCCCAATTGCTCCCTTTCTCTCCCTGCTTCTCCACTGGTTCCGTTGACGCCTTTGTGTTGTTTATTCTTCTTCTTCTTTTGATCATTCTTTTTCCTGTTCATTGTTTCACCAACATCCTCAGTAACGTCATTCAGAGAGGAAATATTGACAGTACCAACATCGTTCATATCTTCCATGTGCCTTTTTTTACTCTTTTTCCTCACTTCAAACTCAGAATTATTTCCTGAATCCTCTTGGTCATTCTTTCGTAGGTTAGCATTCTCTTCCTGTTCCAGATGCTTTTGCTTTGAAGCCGCATTATCTTCAGTGACTTCACCATCATTGTTAATCCCCTTATCCTTCTTCTTAGCCTTTAGAGTTTCATTTTCATCCTCATTAATTTCTAACTTTCTCTTCTTCTTCTTCTTCCTATCCTTTTCATTTTCAGTAATATCAATATCCACATCACCCTCTACAACAACCTCATTTCGACTATCCCCAAATTCAAAATCATTACCAACTCCACGCCTCTTCTTACCGTTCTTTTCTTTCTTTCTCTTATCCTCACCCACATTACTCACTACAACACTCTCAATGCAACTCGCACTTAATCCATCACCAATTCCACCAACCTTGTTTCTCTTCTTCTCATTCTCATCAACACCATCCTTCATTTCAACTTCATTGTCACTGGCCCTTAAATCAGCATCATCACTTCCAATCTCATCTCTCTTCTTTTTCTCCTCCTTCCTATCTACATCAACATCACCCTCGGCCACGACTTCAGTTTGGGTAACCCCAAATTCAACATCATTATCACCAACCCCATGCCTAATTTTGTTATTAATTACCCCTTTCGAAGAATTGGACTCGTCATTCTTGCTTATCTCCCTCTCATGCCCTCTCTTCCCAGTTGTTTTCTTACCCATAATTTTAAATTTTAAAAAATAATAATAAATTATTCAAACTCTTTCACTAGTTAACATGAACCACTCATCCGAATCTGAAAACAACACAATTGCATATAAAAAGAGTCAGATTACAAACAATTTAATTTTCTATTTATGTACTTGTAAATTTTCTTAAATCAATAAATCAACTTCTAGATGCGGTATTATCACAAAGTTTAAACATGATTAATCCTTGCATTTCATTGTAAAACACTAACCTTCGTCTCCGGCGGAATGACGGCGACGGACCGACGGACGTAACGCCGATGGCGGATACACGTCTGGTGCGGGAATGCGGTCGGATTGAGAGAGCAAACTATTACAGAGTGGCGGCTCGTTTGCTGGAGCAAAATTAGGTTTTCTTTTTTCTAAGCTATGCGTGCTGTGAGCATGACCATCCAGTTATCATGAACACATACTTTAGATGATTGCCACGTGTACGTTGTATTGGAATTTAGCTTTTTATTATCATTTTTGACGTAAAAATGCTAGATTTATTATTATTATTATTTATTTGTATTAGAGCGATTGTCGATTGATGTAAAAATATAATGTGCGACGTGTGTATTATATTGACAAGGGGATCATAGTGGGTAGGGTTTGATGTGAGTTTCCCATTACTAAACCCGCATACGCATATGTAAATAAATTACCAAATCCGTATCATATCCGTTGTGGGTTTTAATTTTCATTACCGAACCCGCACCGGCATATAAAAATAAATTACCAAACATGCACTGGTACCCAGTGGATTTTTTACGGGTTTTTAAAATATTGAATTCCTTGATGCTCTTAATAATAAAATCTTTTAATTAAATATTGATACTTTTTCATAACATACAAAAAAAAATGTATTTGATAGTTTACAAATTATGACACATAAATAAAAGTTTAAAATATTTATAACATAATGTCAAATTCATATTATCACAATTAAATACATGAATCACTAGCTGAATATCTTTCATTATGTTATCATCAAAATTATTGAATCATGACTAAAAGTAATTCAAAAATAATAAGAGAGAGCAATTCAAAAATTGTAAGTTAGTGAGTCCTTTGATATGAGAGGTTTTTTTGCCTTAAAGATATAAAATAAAATAAAAAATTAAGCTTGCGGGTAGCGGATTGTAATACAAATATTTAATCGGTAATTGGGATAATCCGAATTAGAATTAGGCTTAGACTACTGAATCAGACCCTGTTGAGCAGACTCAACGGAGTGATTCAGACCCACGAGCGAATCAGACCCTAATGCAGAGTAAAATCAGACCCTGGTGCAGACCCTGAAGGCAGAGTTAGACCCACGCAGCAGACCCTGAGTTTCAGATGTTGAGGTATGATTCAGACCCAACGACGATTCAGACCTTGAGCGAAGCGTGTCTAGCGTCAGACTCTGAAGTGTTGTACGTCTGGCGCTGAAAGCTCTGTGCCTCTGCCTCTGAAATTAGCCCCTGACTCTGATAGTCAGCTGAAGGCGAGCCTCTGACGCGATGATGAAGGCGAGCCTCTGATCAAGTCAGCCTCTGACCATGCTAAGAAAGCGAGCCTTTGAAAGTCAGCCTCTGACCGAACCTCTGAATGCGATGAAGCTCTGACCAATCCTCCGAAAGCGATGAAGCCTCTGACTCTGATAGGAACCGCACCGAGCCACTGCTTCACTATTCCGAGGCTTGTTGATGTCAACAATCTCCTTAAAATAAATTTGTCCCCTACTGATGGTCCAGTAGAACGTGAGACGATTGTTTCCCAGGATGCAACAGAAAACGAACGAGTAAGGGCACCACCGAACTCGTATCCAACGAACCACTAAAGTGTTTGAACTCTTCCAAAAAACAAAACAAAGAAAACTAAGGGAAAACTTTTAAAACAAAAGCTTATGAATTTTTTCTTGTGTGTTGTCTCTCACCAAAACGAAATACACTGCCCTCTTTAAATAGAAATTGAACACGTCATTCATGAGTGGGAGACCTTACATTTGCTTGTAACCACCAAGTTAATTATATCATTAATTCAACTGTTATGGAACTTCAAAAGGCTTGGAAAAATAAAGAGACTTGTAAAAATTGGCTGGGCCGGGCCCGCACAATTTGGTCCGGCATTCGTGTACGCAGGACGCGCGGGTGCACACGAGTCAGGCCTGATCGGATTTTGATTTGCACCCCCCATGCGCGCGCACGTAGAGAGATCATTTATCCTTATAACTCTTACCCATCTACATATGAGTAATCATATATAAGCACAACTTCTCTCTAATAGTTTTCCCATGTGGGACAAGCACATTTATCTTTATTTTCCAACACCAATGGATGAACTTTGAGCAACAATTTCTCATTCACCCAAGCACCATTTTAAGCATATGAATATACCATTTCAAACTACTCACGGAGGAGTATCTGAATCATTCAATAACAGCCATTAACACGAAGTGGACCATGCTTAAAATTGTGCCTCAAAATGCTTACTCATAAGCATTTTCCAACAATCCCCCACATGAATGAAATTGGCGAAAAAAAAGTCAAAAAAAAATATTTTATAAAAAAATTTATTTTGACCTAGAAGAGTTCAACGGTTCAACACCTGCATAGGATAGGTAGACCTCAGCCTTTGAACCTTCCCTTGTGAAAATATATCTCATTTACTGGCTGACAGTGGACGCGATGTCATTGAACTATACTGTCGTTCATGTAAATGGAAAACATATATCACACAGATGTTTTACCTAACACACATGAGTTCTCATTATTATGTTCATTTTGGCCATTAACATCAACCTGATTCTGCGAGAGTTTCTAAGAATTGAGCCCCGTACAATTCCCTTTGAAGCGGCCTCACTTCTCTCTCACATAGGTGATTTCTTATTTAAGAGTATCTCGTAATACTCTTCTCGGATTCCTGACGCATAAGAATCATTAAAAGCCTTTGTTTAACCTTTATCCATACGAGCATCACTGTTTCATTTCACCATATGAATGGACTAGAGGGTAACCCCCACAGTGAACCAATTATGTCCTTTACGAGTAGGTTATCTCTTTGAACCTAGATCTTGGGATCTCCAGTCAACAAGGTTGGGTTTTCCTTCGTAATAAACATTTATCTAATGGGCTTTAGTCTCATTCCCCTCGATGATTTCACAACTAACTCTTTGTTTAACCATTTGGTTAGCGGATCCGCAATGTTATCCTTTGACTTTACATAGTCAATCGAAATAACTCCAGTAGAGAGTAATTGTCTAACGGTATTGTGTCTACGACGAATATGTCTAGACTTACCATTATACATATTGTTATGTGCCCTTCAATTGCAGATTGACTATCGCAATGAATGCAAATTACTGGCACTGGCTTAGGCCAACTTGGAATATCCTCTAGAAAATTCGAAGCCATTCTACTTCTTCAGCACATAATTCCGATATAGGAATTCAAAATGTTTCCAAGCATCGATCGCACTGATCACTTGGATATCAATCTCACCATCAGTGGGTACATGAGCATCTTCCTTTGGGAACCTCGCATGGTTTAACGTGGTCAAGAAAAAGAACATATTCTGTTGCCACCTTTTGAAATTCTGACCAGTGAATTTTTCAAGTTTTTCCGCAGCAGGATTGACATGGCTCACATGTCCAACATGTTGTCTAGCCATAGAGGCAGCAACACCTTAGCCAGCCACAGTGGCTGCCATATTAAGCCCAGAGGCTGAAGTAAGTTGGCCAGCCGAAGAGGCTGCCAATGCACTATGGTCAGCCACAGGGGCTGCCACAACATTCTGGCCAGCAGAAGAGGCTGTCGTATTCGGATCTACTGTGTTTGGAATTTTGTTGGGGTTGGTGCTCAGAGCGCCAATTCCCGGTTGTATTTCTTTTGAATACTTCTGTAAAACATTATTATTATGAATAATATATGCAGTTTCTATAATATAATCTATCTTATTAAATGGTAAAGACGTATTGACCTTAGAATGATTAGTCATGGTACTGTTGCAAAAGCGTCGCAACGGACATTGAGTAGTATCATGACGTTGTCATTCTCAGACAGTTCCTGGTCAAGGTTTACACTACTTGGTCAGTAAAGTAAACCCGTTGAGACCGGTACATGTCGTATACTGGAATATATGATTCCAATGGTTTCTCAATGAACCATAAGTCTTGGAGACTAGTATAGACGTGTAGGTGTTTATAGCGGATAAACACTGAACGACTCACCGAAGATTCTTAATGGATGGTACACCAGCGTCAATAAGAATCTTCTTGGGTTGAGTAGTACTTGTGATTCTTAGACTTGAGATGCCATTGTGGGCACATGAGACATCTTCTACACTTAGACGGCAGTCACGTCACCGATCTATTAAGATCAGACCTCCGCCTGTTCGTTGGATGTAGATAGATCCTCAGGGTGTCCTATGTGTATCAAGATAGGATCCGTCAGTTCTGTGTACCAGAGCATAGGTAGTCCATATGATTAGCAATCAGATAAAACCATAGGCCCGTGGTAAAGTTTAGAAGCTAGTTCTAAACATTCTTTTTGAGATTGCTAATAGAATAGTCGACTGGATAATCCCGATAGAGATTTGACGTTTACATCTATATCTCTGGGATTTTTCCGGATACCTATGACGGAGGAATTATACATTTGCCATGACCTCGACCTGTATGGTTCAGCGAGATTATCTGTGATCGTCATAATCTACGGGTGGATAGATTATGGACACGAAATTAGATTTCGTGACGAATATACCTGAATCTAGAGAGTCTCAATAATGAAACATACTCGTAGAGCACTAGAGCAACATTAATAAATAATATTGATTATTTATAAAGTCGTTTAAAGGTTAAACGCAAAATACATGCTAAAGGGACTAGATAGTCATTTGCCTAATTATTGTGTATTTACATTTAATACTTGATTAATTTAAATACACATTAATTAATAGTCAAAATGAGTTATTTGACTTATATCCTAAATGAATATATGTTTTTAATATTTAATGTAAATATTATACATATATTTAATATATTTGTATTTGATTAATTAATTAATTAATTAATTGTTAAATGATTAAATTAAAATAAAATATAAATATCTTACATTAGGATATTTGAAGTAAATGATATTAGTTGCCTTTGTTGACTTAATTAAATATCTAATAAAGTTGTATTTAGATATTTATGCAAGTTGACTAAATAAACTTGAAATGAAATTGAAATTACATGACTTGTATTTGCTAAAGTCATTTTCGGCCAAGGCAAATTCGTAACAAGTATATATTGTTTTTTCATTTCATTTACACATAACCTAATACACTTTACTAAAAGAAACTCCATTGAAGAAGCCAAAGGAAGTTTGTGAAAAGAAAGACAAAAATCAAAAAGCTTGGATTTTTAGTCAGTTTCTTGAACTTGCTATTAGTAAAGAATTTGTTCCTTAGGTTCTAGGCTTTAATATATGATATTCTAAGGTTATTTCTTTCTTTGTTCCTTGTGGTTTTTGTTGATGGAAGTTTTGATGGAGGTGTAAAGCATGTGATGAAGGAAGTGTATGACTATTGTAGTAATAAGCTTTCTTTTAAGGTTTTGGAAACCATGTTGCTAATCTAGAGTTGTTGACCCTTTCTTAGATGACCTAGATTTGATCTTGAGTTGTTTCATTGTGTTGAGACTTGGATTGGATGTAAGAATGATGATTGAAGTAATTGATTTAATGTATTTGGTCTAATTTGTCCAATTTGTGGAAATTGAAAAATTATGGTTCATGACCAATTCCAAATTTGGGGCTTTTCATATATGTTGTGCATTTGGATGTGTATATGATGCATATAAAGTTTCATGTTGATTGGATTACATTTGGATGTGTTTTGAGACATGAAATGACCAAATGGACAAAATGCCCACTAATGAGTGCTCTCGGCCTTGGAGAAGAAATTTGGGATTTTTGGTGCTTTTGGTGTTTTGAACATGCTAAGTTCATCTTAGAAATGATTTAGAATCATTCAAAATTGATTAGATCAATTTCGGACTAAAATGGACAAAATACCAATGTAAGGGTAATTTGGTAAATTCACCTAAATATGATTTATTGAATTTTATTTCATAATTTGATTATTGGAATATTAAATAAATATGTTTATTTAATTAATCCGAGAAAAAGTTTTGAAATTGAAAAATACGATTTTCCACCGCTCCGCTGCGTTATCGGATTCACCCCCCTAAAAACCCCTACACTGTTTTCCATATCCACAGAGTCGAAATTTTGTTTTAAGACTGTAGTACAAATATTACAAATATTTAATCGGTAATTAGGATAATCTGAATTAGAATTAGGCTTAGACTATTGAATCAGGCCCTGTTGAGCAGACCCACTGAGTAGACTCAGAAGCAGACCCAACGGAGTGATTCAGACCCACGAGCGAATCAGACCCTGATGCAGAGTAAAATCAGACCCGGGTGCAGACCCTGAAGGCAGAGAAGACCCACGCAGCAGACCCTGATTTTCAGATGCTGAGGTATGATTCAAACCCACGATGAGCTTCAGACCCAACGACGATTCAGACCCTGAGCGAAGCGTGTCTGGCGTCAGACCCTGAAGTGTTGTACGTCTAGCGCTGAAAGCTATGTGCCTCTGCCTCTGAAATTAGCCATTGACTCTGATAGTCAGTTGAAGGCGAGCCTCTGACGCGATGATGAAGGCGAGCCTCTGATCAAGTCAGCCTCTGACCATGCGAAGAAAACGAGCCTCTGAAAGTCAGCCTCTGACCGAACCTCTGAATGCGATGAAGCCATGACCGATCCTCTGAAAGCGATGAATCCCCTGACTCTGATAGGAACCGCACCGAGCCACTACTTCACTATTCCGAGGCTTGATGATGTCAACAATCTCCTTAAAATAAATTTGTCCTCTACCAATGGTGCAGTAGAATGTGAGACAATTATTTCCCATGATGCAACGGAAAACGAACGAGTAAGGGCACCACCGAACTCGTATCCAACGAACCACTAAAGTGTTGACGACAGACCCTGGAGAGTAAAATCAGACCCTGGTGCAGACCCGGAAGGCAGATTCAGACCTACGCAGCAGACCCTGAGTTTCAGATGCTGAGGTATGATTCAGACCCACGATGAGCTTCAGACCCAACGATAATTCAGACCCTGAGCGAAGCGTGTCTGGCGTCAGACCCTGAAGTGTTGTACGTCTGGCGCTGAAAGCTCTGTGCCTCTGCCTCTGAAATTAGCCTCTGACTCTGATAGTCAACTGAAGGCGAGCCTCAGACGCGATGATGAAGGCGAGCCTCTGATCAAGTCAGCCTCTGACCATGTGAAAAAAGCAAGCCTCTGACCAAACCTCTGAATGCGATGAAGCCCTGACCGATCCTCTGAAAGCGATGAAGCCCCTGACTCTGATAGGAACCGCACCGAGCCACTGCTTCACTATTCCGAGGTAGGGGTGAGCAAAATCGGTTTCGGTTCCGGTTCCGCATAGAACCGGAACCTACCCAATTAAATAGGGTACCCTATTATTTGGTTCCAATTCGGTTCCGGTCCGGTTCCGAATTACCCTATTTATATAACATTGTCAAACTTTAAAAATGTAATTATTTATCACACGTGAATAAAATATTGCATAATATTCTTAACAATTGTTTGTCCATATATAAATATTACATAAATATAAGTTACAGTTTGCAAGGCCATTTTCTGAGACAAACACCGAAAGAAATCAGTGTGAATTAATGACATTAAAGAAAAGAAAAAATAAAAAGTAGCATCGGAGGTTTGATTTACCTGGATAGCAATATGTTGTTGAGCTTGAGCTAGGATACTTTCTTGTTCAGGTTTAGAATGCCCAATGCTGAAAAATCCAATCAGGTAATCACAAGGTTTTAGGCATTATATATGGTGATAGAATATTTAGAATTGCATGTAGATTGACTAATTTTGAGGACATAAAGCAAATTATGGTTGTAGCAGCATCAAGGTAACACAAGAAAATTAAACCTGATGTTTCAGACACTAAAAGCATTCTTCAAAAACATAGAATACACAAGAAAACAAATTGCATTGAAAAAGTTTGTGTAGCATAGTGAAGATAAAAGATAAAGCAATTATCTTGAATCCCAACCCAAATTCTCAAGAAACACAAACCTGGCAGTAGCACGCCGAACAGTCTAGGTTTTATCACCCATTTTCAAGCCATTAAGAGCTGCACAAGCTGGATCCTGAAGTGCTTTTAACAGTAATTAGAAATATATGCAATCCAGTATTATTGAAAGTATGAATGTACTTGTGTGTGTATATATGACAAAAAATGACGACGTTTTGAGTTAAATCTAGTATAAATCTGGTTCTACATTCGGTTATCAAATTCGATTCTAAATTTGGTTCCGGTTCCGTTCAATGGTCTGGTTCCGATTCCGATTATTTTGGAGTTGGAACCGGACCGGTTAAAAATCGGCTCCTTCTATTAGGAACCGGAACCGGACCGGTTACAACCGGTTCCGGTTCCAAACCCGGATAACCGGTCCGGTTCGAGGCTTGTTGATGTCAACAATCTCTTTAAAATAAATTTGTCCCCTACCGATGGTGTAGTATAACGTGAGACGATTGTTTACCAGGATGCAACGGAAAACGAACGAGTAAGGGCACCACCGAACTCGTATCCGACGAACCACTAAAGTGTTTGAACTCTTCCAAAAAAACAAAACTAAGAAAACCGAGGGAAAACTTTTAAAACAAAAGCTTATGAATTTTTTCTTATGTGTTGTCTCTCACCAAAACGAAATACACTGCCCTCTTTAAATATAAATTGAACACGCCATTCATGAGTGGGAGACCTTACATTTGCTTGTAACCGCCAAATTAATTAATATCATTAATTCAACTGTTATGGAACTTCAAAAGGCTTGGAAAAATAAAGAGACTTGCAAAAATTGGCTGGGCCGGGCCCGCACAATTTGGTCCGGCATTCGTGTACGCAGGACGCGCGGGTGCACACGAGTCAGGCCTGATCGGATTTTGATTTGCACCCCCCTGCGCGCGCACGTAGAGAGAGCCTCTATCCTTATAACTCTTACCAATCTACATATGAGTAATCATATATAAGCACAACTTCTCTAATAGCTTTCCCATGTGAGACAATCACATTTCTCTTTATTTTCCAACACCAATGGGTGAACTTTGAGCAACAATTTCTCATTCACCCAAGCACCATTTTAAGCATATGAATATACTATTTCGAACTACTTACAGAGAAGTATCTAAATCATTCAATAACAGTCACTAACACGAAGTGGACCATGCTTAAAATTGTGCCTCAAAATGCTTACTCATAAGCATTTTCCAACAGCGGATACCCGTAGTGGGTATTCGCTGGTTTTGCTTAATTACCAAACCCGCAGCGGGTATTGTTTTAAATTACTAAACCTGCACCAAATCCGCTTAAGTATTTACCAAATCCTGCCCATTGCGGGTGGGTTTTTGCGGGTTTGCGGGTTTGTGGGCGACATTGTCATCTCTAGACAAGGCAGGGTTTAAGTAAAAAAGTTGGACCTAGTCCGGACTCGATTTTTATTAATAAATAAATAAATATATATATATATAATATAATCCAAACAACACTAAAAACACTGACATTCTTAAAAAAATTTTTTTAAGTATTAAAAAATTCAACAAATTAGTTATTTTATTTTAAAAATATTGTTTTAAAGCTCGGCCCTGCTCGACAAAATTTGGGCATGGGTCTGGCTTAGCTCGTTCCCACTCCTTAGCAGACGAGACCAAACAACGAGGTAGAATATGATTTAGTAGGATAAGACGAGATTTATCGAGATGCGAGATGAGACCAAAATGATTTTTTTTCTCGAAAAATTATAATGGGATAGGACCACGAAAATTTTTCATCCCGATTTCATAAACGAAATGAGATTGTGATTGACAATTCTTGTCTCATCTTGTCTCGTTACCAACCCTAATTAGGTTTTAATTTAAGGATAACTTATATTTATATTCGAACTGAATTAACCGTGTAATTACATCATTGTGATGTTTTATGTATGAATGAATTTCATCTTTAAAAAATAGTACAACATATGACTCATATAATTTATAAAAAAAAAAAAACTAAAACCCGAATTTCTTTAATATAAAATCTAAAATTTTTAAATAAATATTTAAATTACCTTGTATATATATTAATATATATGGCATAATTGTCTTACAAATTTATATAATGAAACGTTAATCTCTGTCATTTTAGAAGTATAAAATTTAGTCCTTATAGTTTTAGAAAATAAAAATTTTAATCATTACCATTAAATTTTAATTATTAATTAAATCACTTTTTTTTTTATCTAATTTTGAAATAAATTTGTATTATTTTAGATAATTTTTAAGATATTTAAGTGATTTAATATTAATCACATCAAAAGAGACTTAAAATTAATCAAAAATATTAACGGCAAAACTAAAACATTCACGAAAGGAAAAGAATCTTCTGGAACATCGAGACACTTGAAAAATCTATTAGTAAACAAACCCTAACCCCAATCCAGCTGCTTCTTTGCAGTTACCTTATCCGAAACAATCTCCCTAACAAAACCCACCCTCAAACCCTTTACTCCGTTTGGTTGATTTGTTAGAAAAATGGCTTCTGCTAACGCTCTTTCTTCAGCTTCCATCTTTCGCTCTCCCACACAGGTACTATTTTATTTTAACTTCTCGCTTAATTATCACGTGTTTTTCTTTTTGTTTAACATTTCTCACTTATTTTGTTTATCTGCAGGGGAACTTGAGGAGGAGAGGGAATCAGAATCAGAGTCAGAGAGTAAATTACAGGAGATTTTCTGTTAAAGCGGCTGCCAAAGATATTGCTTTTGACCAGCACTCCAGGGCCGCAATGCAGGCTGGTATCGATAAGCTTTCCGATGCTGTTGGGCTTACTCTTGGTCCCAGAGGTTTGTCTTTATAATCCTCTCAACACTTTATTTACCGAAACTTGAATTGTTTCACGATAAAATATGGTGATTTTTTTGGATGGTGTTATTAGAAAGTGACCGGAAAATTCACTGTCAATGACATTTAAGGACTTTCCTGACTTTTTTCCAATCTGGGTGGTTTTCAAATTTGTCTGAAATCAAACAGGGGAGGTGGTAATCCGGTAATTAGGTCAATGAATTCATTGATCTGATGCTTGTGTGTATTATAAAGGATTTTGTATCTCTTGTTTATGTTTAGAGTGATTAATCATGTGGATGAAGGAATTCCGATGGGTGAATTGATATATATGTTTGGTATTTTGTAGGGAGGAATGTTGTTTTGGATGAATTTGGGAGTCCGAAAGTGGTTAATGATGGAGTAACAATAGCCCGAGCTATTGAGCTAGCTGATCCCATGGAAAATGCTGGTGCTGCTCTTATTAGGGAGGTTGGACCCATTTTCTGAATCTTTAAATTATTTTTCCCTTATTAATGTTTGTAACATGGTTGACGATATGTGCTGTGGGTTGCAGGTTGCGAGTAAAACCAATGACTCTGCTGGTGATGGAACAACAACTGCGGCAGTACTTGCACGGGAAATAATTAAATTAGGACTCTTGAGTGTTACCTCTGGTGCCAATCCTGTCTCAGTCAAGAGAGGGATTGATAAAACTGTACAATGGTTGGTAGAAGAGTTGGAGAAGAAGGCTAGGCCTGTTGACGGTCGTGATGATATCAAAGGTATTTGGCAGTCTTGCATCCTGATCAATTGTATCTGTTATGGTCCCTTCTTCTTGTATTGACAGTGTTTGCTTTGTTCTTCTGTCTAGCTGTTGCTTCTATCTCTGCTGGAAATGATGACCTCATTGGGACAATGATTGCTGATGCAATTGACAAGGTTGGACCTGACGGTGTCTTGTCTATTGAGTCTTCCTCCTCATTTGAGACTACTGTTGAAGTTGAGGAAGGAATGGAGGTATGTATCTTTCCTGTGGGGGGGGGGTGTTTGTGTTCGACTCTTAACAAATGATCCTTACCTGTTCTTATTCTTCTTCCCAGATTGACAGAGGTTACATCTCTCCCCAGTTTGTCACAAACCCTGAGAAGTTAATTGTTGAATTTGAGAATGCCAGGGTGCTCGTCACAGATCAAAAAATTTCAGCAATAAAGGACATAATTCCCTTGTTAGAGAAGACCACACAATTGAGAGCACCATTGCTTATAATTGCTGAGGATGTCAGTGGAGAGGCTTTGGCTACATTAGTTGTCAACAAGCTGCGGGGAATCCTTAATGTTGCTGCCATTAAAGCTCCTGGTTTTGGCGAGCGAAGAAAAGCTCTTCTACAAGATATTGCCATTTTGACTGGTATGTTGCCCTCAAGTGAAATTTAGTTGTTTTATCCTTTCCTTGTTAATTAATAATTGGTTGTCTGACAAGTGAAGACTAGTTAAAATGGTTTGTTAATTTGGTGACAATGAGCATATGAGAGAGGAATTGTTGTTTAGGTGTTATGCCTTATGATACACTTCACATTTTTGACAATTAATCACAAGGTAATAAAAATCATGTGAAGGGATACAATCTCCCTCAGAATTTCTCATTGAGTGATGCGATTGGGTATTTCTGGTCCAAATTGCAAACCAAAACTTATTTATGGGTGGATTAGCAGTGTATTGGGGTGGGACCCACTTTGTGATCAGTTGATGACATGACATGTGAAGTTTTATGTTTACGTGCCAGTGAGAGCTACACATTCTGGTATCAACTGTGGGAGGGCTGATGCAATTTTCCCTTGATCAATTTCATTTGTTTTGTTTTAGATGTGTATTGCCTGAAAATTTTTACATGGTTGGACTAATCTTGTGTTCTTTCTTTTTCGTTTAGGAGCTGAGTTTCAAGCTAGTGATTTGGGCTTGCACATTGAAAACACTTCAGTTGAGCAGCTAGGTATAGCTAGAAAGGTGACCATCAGCAAGGACTCCACTACCATTATTGCCGATGCTGCATCAAAGGATGAATTACAAGCTAGAATTGCACAGCTGAAAAAGGAGTTGGCTGAGACAGATTCTGTTTATGACTCGGAGAAACTAGCTGAAAGAATTGCTAAATTGTCTGGTGGGGTTGCTGTTATTAAAGTTGGAGCTGCTACGGAAACTGAGCTCGAGGACCGTAAACTCCGTATCGAAGATGCCAAGAATGCAACTTTCGCAGCCATAGAGGAAGGTATCGTGCCTGGTGGCGGTGCTGCACTGGTTCATCTGTCTGCTCATGTTCCTGCATTTAAGGACAAACTTGAAGATGCAGAAGAGAAAATTGGTGCTGACATTGTGCAGAGGGTAACGTCTTTTATGAATAAGCATCCCTGTTAGATTTTGGTTTTCCATCTTTGAGGAATAATCATACATATTATATCTTGGTTTCCCTTCAATCATACTGATTCCATAAATTTTGCATGTAGGCATTGGTAGCACCCGCATCACTGATCGCTCACAATGCTGGAGTTGAAGGTGAGGTTGTTGTGGAGAAGGTGAAAGATAGTGAATGGGTAATTGGTTACAATGCCATGACAGACAAGTATGAGAACCTGCTTGAGGCTGGAGTTATTGACCCGGCAAAGGTGACGAGATGTGCATTGCAGAACGCGGCATCAGTAGCAGGAATGGTCCTGACCACTCAAGCTATTGTTGTTGAGAAGCCAAAGCCTAAAACGCCAGCTGCTGCTGCTCCACAAGGTCTTACCATCTGATCTCTAGGACTTTCCAGAATTAGTCATGAAAGAGTGTGATTTTATTGCGGCAAACTAAAAGGAAACGTTTAAGGCTGGACAAGTTTTAGTTTATTGATATGAAATCATATGTCTTTATTGTGTGGAATAATTGTGAGATTATTGCTATAAAATGTAAAATGTGAGCCATGGTTGCTGTTGCTTTTCTACTTTGACAAGATAAAGAAGATGAGAAAATCTTTACTACACATACAACATTAGGGGTAAAATATAATAACCAACATTAGAGGTAAAATCTAATAAACCACCAATGTTTTATCGACACACTACTGAATTCAAATCGTAATATAAACTAATGCTTGGAATGGTATATTTTATTATTATAAATTTATAAAATTTTATATTTTATTATATTTCTGTTAATAGAAAAATATAATAAAAAATTTAATTTATATCATGAAATATAATATAACGTTAAGGTTTTATAAAAATATAGTAGTAAAATAGTATATGTAGGTGTCTAATTTTAGCCTTGATATATTGGTCACGTGTCACTACTCTAATAAATTTTCCTCAATAAATTTCATAAATGTACTCTAACCCTATAACAATATTTCGGAGTACATGAGGTCGTGCACCACAATCCAAAATTATCAGGCCTTAATGGAAATCTACTTAACATGCAAGCATAGTTTAGCATGTATAATGACAAGTGTAATCACACATGATCTCACATATCGGCATGATACATGACAGATGCTCAGTCTGTATCTAACATGAGTCCATCAATAGAGATATGTCAATAATAGGAGAGAAAAACCTCCACTCACATGAAAAAATGGTAATACCATAAGAACTAATGATTAAAAGCCCAGACCGCACCAGCCGGTCGGACCGGCTGAACCGGGATCCGTCCAAGGTCTGGTTCGGGTGATCTCCTAACCCAAATTTCAAAAAATCGGCCAAAAAATCATCGACCCGACTGTTTTAACCGGTGACCCGGTCCGAGTCAGACGGGTTTTTGGTCCATTTTTTAATATTTTTTTGGTTTTTTTTATATTTTTTGTAAAATAAATAAATAAATAAAAATAGTTAAAATACTGACCCTATGTCGACCCCCGGTTCTACCCCGGTTGGTAGGGGTGGGCAAAAAAAACCGACCGAACCGAACCAAACCGCAAACCGAACCAAACCGGACCGAATTTATGGTTTTTTTCCTAACGATTCGGTTTGCGGTTCGGATTGGCCCACCCCAAACGGTTTACGGTTTCAGGACCTAATCCGAACCGCACCTGTTAAACCGAACCGAACCGTTATAATTAAAAAAATATAAATTTTTAAAAAAATTTGTATTTTTCTTTTAATTTTCTTATATGTTTTCTTTTTATTAGTATGTTAATACTTTTATTCTTAAATTTTTGTTAATATATTTATTTTTTAATACTTTTATTCTTAAATTTATTTGTTTTATGGTAGCATATTATTCTTGAAAGTAAGATGTTGGATTTGTCTCTTAATTAGAATGATGGTAGCATCATTATTTGAAGTGATTTTTAAAAAATACAAGAATTAATTGTGCCTCATTTTTCAATCCTTTATAGAGTGCGTATGTTCCTTGGAGTCACAACTTACATCCTAGCACTTCATACAATTTGTTGGATAGACTAGTTTTTTTTTTCTCACTTAAGTGGATGAAATTTTATTTTAAATATAATAATCCGTAAACCGAACCGAACCAATCCGTAAACCGCCGGTTTACAAAATTTTTAATCCGAACCAAACCGTTATTTAATGGTTTGGTTTGAGAGGTAAAAAATCCGAACCGTAAAATATGGTTTGGTTCGGTTTTTAGCAAAAACCGAACCAAACCGAACCGCGCCCACCCCTACCGGTTGGACCTCTGACCTTTAACTCTCTTGCTAGACCGAGTCGATGGACTGGTCCAAGTATTAAAACACTGATAAGAACTCTATAAATGGGTTCGAACTTTGTAATATATGAAAATGTTCACAAAAATATTAAAAGAACATAGAAATTTAGAAAAATTCTTAAAAGAAAAAGAATTGTAAATGATCTTTAAAATCAAAAAAAAAAAAAACACTAAAAATGAAGATTTTAACTTAAGTTTCGGAATGTTAATCTTGCATGAAATTTTTATTGGTCTTAAAGCAAAGCGAAGTCAGACCCATCAAGTATCCATCTCCCGGCCCAAATCAACTCAAATCAAAATTAGACCTTAGAGAATCAAACTTCAAATCTATTGAGAGATACAGAATCTTACCATACTTTTTTCCCGTCTTTAGTAAAATATTACAATCGCAAACCAAAAGTGTCATCCTTCTATTATGAAAGTTTAAAAATAGCCGAAAGTTGGTACAAAAATAAAATGGACATTCCTTATCTATTGTGTTGTATCACTATTTGCCATTGCCATTAACAATTAAAATACAGCCTTTTTATCCATCTCATAATCTTAAATAAAGCAAAGATTTAGGGTCAATTGAAGAGTACTATTTGATATGATTTTAAACATTTTCAAACGAATTCTTATTCCCATAATTAAGGTGAAATTATCAAATTATAATCACAACTTCTCTAGGTCACAGCTAATTTTAAAATCATCATATTTGAGTGACATCCATATCTAGAAGCCAGATAAAATATCTTTTCATGTATTCTTTTTGAATCTGATCAAGTCCCTTTCAAAATCTCTTGGTTAAGATATATCATTGTTGTGATTAAACACACAATAATAGAGGTGATTGGAGAGAAAACTCTTCTTTTATTTCACTAACAAAAGAATTACAAAGCTTTATAACCCAAGCTTTACAAAAAACTCTCACACCACTTTACTCTCTATCTTTACTCAATTTCGGATTTCTGGGATGCATTACAATGGTGATTTTAGGTTCCTTATATAGTGCTCAAACCGCGTGAACAGTGCCACACGGTTTAAGCAAGCTGGCAACACACACACACAACTTGCTCTTGGTTGCACACACACACACAGCTGTTCTTCACAGCTACACACGTTTTGCATGGCTGTTTTCAACAGCCAGACAAAGTTGTCTTCAACAAATCTCCCCATCGGTGAAGATTTCCCAAAATCTGAGCCGACCATCAATCATCCAAACCGGATCCTCAAAGGATCCTCCCCTGGCTGCATCTGAATGACTGCCTACGTACCATGAGTTGGGATCAAGCCAATCGTAGTTCTCTGAATCTCCCCACTCTGACTATGTGGAGAGTTTTGTCATTCCGGCTATGGCACGACAGATTTCAAGCTTCTCCTTCGGTAAAACCTTCGTGAACATATCGGCACCGTTGTCGTCGGTGTGAATTTTCCTGAGTTCTAACAGCCTGGAGCTCAGGACGTCCCGTATCCAGTGATACCTCACATCGATATGTTTTGACCTTGAATGAAATGTGGAATTTTTACCGAGATAGATAGCGCTCTGGCTATCGCAGTACAAAATGTACTTCTCCTGCTTGAAACCCAATTCCTGGACGAATGTCTTCATCCACAGCAATTCCTTGCAAGCTTCTGTAACTGCAATGAATTCTGCCTCTGTTGTAGAAAGTGCAACACACCTCTGCAACCTCGACTGCCATGCCACAGCTCCTCCTGAGAGAGTAATCAGATACCCCGAAGTAGACTTTCGGGTATCCACATCTCCTGCCATATCTGAATCGGTGTAGCCCATCAACACTGGTTTGTCGCTGCTTCCAAAACATAACCTCATTTTGGATGTGCCTCGAAGATACCGCATGATCCATTTGATAGCATTCCAGTGTTCCCGTCCTGGGTTTGACATAAACCGGCTGACCAATCCAACTACGTGTGTTAAGTCTGGCCTCGTGCACACCATGGCATACATTAGACTTCTCACTGCTGAGGTGTATGGAACCTGTTTCATTTCCTCATTCTCTGACTCAGTAGAGGGACTCTGCTGTGTGCTCAATCTAAAGTGGGTAGCAAGAGGAGTGCTAACCGCTTTAGCCTTTTCCATCTGGAATCTCTGAAGTACCTTCTCGATGTACTCCTCCTGTGACAAGTATAATCTCCCGGCTTTCCGATCACGACCGATCCTGATGCCAAGAATCTGTTTAGCTGGCCCCAAGTCTTTCATCTCAAAAGACTTACTCAGTTGCTGCTTTAAATTATCAATCTTCGATTGATTCCTGCCAACTATCAACATATCATCTACATATAGCAGTAAGATGATAAAGTCATCGTCAGAAAATTTCTGAACGAAAACACAATGGTCTGAAGTAGTCTTCTTGTATCCCTGCTCCCCCATAACTGACTCAAACTTCACGTACCACTGTCTCGGTGCCTGTTTCAAACCATATAGGCTTTTCCTGAGTCTGCACACATAGTCCTCTTTCCCTCTGACTCTGAAGCCTTCTGGTTGCTCCATGTAAATTTCTTCTTCCAGATCTCCGTGAAGAAATGCGGTCTTGACATCCATCTGCTCAACTTCCAGGTCGAGGCTTGCTGCTAAGCTGAGTACTACCCTGATGGATGACATCTTCACAACTGGAGAGAAGATTTCATCGAAGTCAATGCATTTCCTCTGATTGAATCCCTTGACAACTAGTCTGGCTTTGTATCGGGGTTGTGAAGTGTACTCCTGTTGCTTCACCCTGTACACTCATTTGTTCTTCAAAGCCCGTTTGCCTCTTGGCAATTTCACCAACTCAAAAGTGTGATTGTCATGCAAAGATTTCATCTCATCTTACATGGCTTCCTCCCACTTTTCTCAGTCCTCTGTTTCCACAGCCTCCTGTAGCTCTCGGGTTCTCCCCCGTCAGTAAGCAAACATACTCATATGCAGAGTATTTGGTTGAAGGTCGCCTTTCTCTGTCAGACCTTCTCTGTGGAACTGTTGTGTGTAGCTTATGTACTGGTTGATCATGATCATCATCTCTGGGAGCTTCATCACCTTTACCCTCATGTCTGGGAACCTCATCTTCAACTCGTACTGGCACCGGTGTATGAGGTTCTGGATTCACATTTCTATATTGCTGGGGCATTGTCTTCATCTCCTTCCGGATATCTTCTATGGTCTGGTCTTCAACAAAGATAACATCTCGGCTCCTGACGATCTTCTTCTCCACAGGATCATACAGTTTGTAGCCGAAATCATCCTGACCATAGCCAATAAAGACACATTGTCGCGTCTTTGCATCGAGCTTGGATCTCTCGTCCTTTGGGATATGTAAAAGCTTTGCACCCAAAGACATGCAAGTGTTCGTATGACACTTCTTTACCTGTCCAAGCTTGGTTAGGAACAGACCTTTCAGTGCGACCGCTGGGGACATGTTCAAAACATGTAAGGCTGTGATAAGTGCCTCCCCCCAAAATGTCTTCGGCAGCTTGGCTTGTGACAGCAAGCTTCTGATCCTCTCGCACAAGGTTCTGTTCATCCTCTCAGCTAGGCCATTCAGCTGAGGTGTCTTCGGAGGTGTCGTTTGATGTCTGATTCCTTGCGTCTTGCAGTACTGATCAAACGGACCTCTGTATTCTCCACCGTTGTCTGTTCTGATGAATTTGAGTTTCTTACCGGTTTCTCTCTCCACCAGGGCGTGAAACTCCTTGAACACTCCAAGCACTTGGTCTTTTCTCTTCAAGGTGTATGCCCAGATCTTCCTTGAATGATCATCAATGAATGTCACAAAATACAGTGACCCACCAAGTGTTCGTGTCTGCATCGGACCGCATACATCTGAATGTATGAGATCTAGTACCTCCGGTTTCCGTTGAGGCGGTGAGCTCTAGAAGGACACTATGTTTTGCTTTCCAGCCATGTAGTGTTCACACTTCCGTAAGTGTGAGTTTTCAATTCCGGAAAACATTCCGCCTGCGTAGTATCTCCATCCCCGTTTGACTCATGTGACCGAGCTTTTTGTGTCATAGCTCGGCTGCCTCATTACTGTTAACTGTATTTATGCTACATTTGAAAGCTTAGCATGCATCAAATACAGGGTTGAGTCTTTCTTACCTCGTGCCACGACCATTGATCCTTTAGTGAGCTTCCAGCATCCATCACTAAAGGTGCTGCAGAAACATTCATCATCCAGCTTGCTGTTGAGATCAGGTTTAACCGGATGTCTGGGATGTGCTTGACTCCCTTCAACACTAGCCCTGTTCCGTTGTCTGTTTCAAGGCAGATGTCTCCAATACGACGGCTTTGGACTGTCCGTCATTCTCATCCTTACAGCACCGTAGTCCCCTGGTGTGTAAGATGAAAAGAAGTCTCTGCGAGATGTGGCGTGTATGGATGCGCCACTATCTATCACCCAACTGGTCTCGTGGCTGGCAAGATTCACAACATCTTCTTCATATATTATATGAAATTCTTTGGAGGTCTTCTCGGTGGTAGTAGCAACTCTTTCTTGATTAGAGTCACAATCTCTTCTGGACTGCTCGTTCTTAGTTTGTAGCAATCCCTCTTCATATGGCCTTTCTTCTTGCAGTGATAGCACTCAATATCCCTCGTTCTTGATTTCCCCCGGTTCTTGTCTGATCTCCCTGGGCCTCGGCTTTTACTCCTCCCTCTTCTGGTGTTCTTTTCTGTCACTAGAGCTTCTGAGGTTGAGGCTGATGCTGACTCATGCATTCTCGTCCTCTTTTCTTCCTCGAAGATCCTGGTCTTTGCCATCTCCATAATGACTTTCCCATCTGCGGCTGGATTTATCACCGTATATCTGAACGTTTCCCAAGATTCTGGTAACGTATTAAGGAGTATTAAGCCATTTACCTCATCTCCGAAGTCTATGCCCAATCCAGACAATTCCTTCATGGTTCCGAGGAAATCGTTGATATGGTCCGCCACAGCTGTACCCTCCTGGTATTTCAAACCCATCATCTTCTTGATGTAGTACAGCTTGTTGTTGCCAGTCTTTGCTCGAAAAAGCTCCTCTAGCTTTCTCCATAAGACACATGCATTTATCTCTTCACTGACATGGTTTACGATACTATCGTCGATCCACTGACGAATAGTACTGCATGTTTTCTGGTGAAGATTAGCCCTTTTCCATCGGTCATTCCTTCTAGTTTCTGCTCCAAAAATACCGATCCATCATAGTCCTTAACATACAGAATGTCTTTCATCCTTCCTCTCCATGTGAAATAGTTTGTACTGGTTAACAAAATCATTTTTCCGTTGCTCCCCTCCATCATAAAAATTCTAAGCAGAATTTCAAAAAACGGACATTACCGTTGCGTCCGAAATGGTCGAAAATGGTGAAAATGACATTTCGTTTGTCAAAATCCGACACAGGACCCAAATTGCAAATTTCAGAAATTACAAGGGTCAATTGTAATTTCCGAAAGTTCAGGGGCCAAAGTGCAATTACGGAAAAGTTCAGGGACTAAATTGCAATTTCCAAAAAAGTTCAGGGACTAAATTGAAAATATTTGAACGTATAGGGGCTAAATTGTAATTTCCAGAAAGATCAGGGACCTATCTGAAATTTACCAGACACCGCTGACGTGGCGCTGACGTGGCTGCTGACTGGATGCTGACTGCGCGCTGACGTGGCGATGACTGTGCTGCTGACTGGATGCTGACTGTGCGCTGACGTGGCGCTGACTGGACGACACGTGGCGGCTAACGTGGTCGTCTTCTTCCTTGAGCAGCGCGTGGAGCGCCTGTTTGCGTGTGGAGCGCGTGGGAAGCTCTCTGACTGGAGCGTGCGGCGCGTGCGTCGTCCTCCGGCCTCCGTTCGATCGCCGAAAAATACCACCGTGCTCGTCTCGCCGTGAAAAGTCCGATGGTATGCTCAAAATCGATTTTCGACAACTTTTGTCGGAACCGACTTTCCGAACCGAACCTCTGTTTCCGAGTTTCGGGATCCCTCCGAGTAACCTTAGCTCTGATACCACTTGTTGTGATTAAACACACAATAATAGAGGTGATTGGAGAGAAAACTCTTCTTTTATTTCACTAACAAAGAATTACAAAGTTTTATAACCAAAGCTTTACAAAAAACTCTCACACCACTTTACTCTCTATCTTTACTCAATTTCGGATTTCTGGGATGCATTACAATGGTGATTTTGGGTTCCTTATATAGTGCTCAAACCGCGTGAGCAGTGCCACGCGGTTTGAGCAAGCTGGCATCACACACACACAGCTTGCTCTTGGTTGCACACACACACACAACTGTTCTTCACAGCTACACACGTTTTGCATGGCTGTTTTCAACAGCCAGGCAAAGCTGTCTTCAACAATCATCACCTTCATCAGCATTCAGCAAGTCAGTTACATATGGTCATGCTGTTTATTGGATTGGCTGATGATCGTGAGGCATTAACTTATACAAACGTCATCGTAAGGTGATCTTGAAGAGAGTCGACATAAGCGATTAGTTGGACTTCATTCGAGTAAAGATGCTGATTTCGAAGGTAATGATGGGGTTGATTGCGGAGGAGCTTGATGATGAATTTATTAATGATTTTAGATTCAAGTCAAAGTGTGATCAGTCTGTGAGTTACCAGGAGAAGCTAGTGAAGGACGGAGGAGAAACTGTTGAATCCATTAAAGCAATTATGTGCAATGGCAAGGGCTTTGATTTGTATATTGTAGGGTGTGGCCAAGGGGTTAAGTTGCCATTGATGAATAAATTATCAGTGTGGAGTGACAGTCCGGAGCTGTGAGCCATTGGGGAGACATTGGTAACATCTGAATTTGCAGCTGATGCATCAGTATTGGTGGTGCAACAACGTGCTTAGGGTTATAAGTAGTGTTTTCATAATCGGATCGGTAATCTAAAAAATTCAATAGGTTAGTGGTTCGACCGACATAAGAAATAAATAGTTTCATTTAATTAAAAATTATAAAAAAAAATATTAAATTTTAGTTTTTGATTTTAAAAATTAAAAAAATGAATCGGTACGATTTGGTTCGTTGATTTTGATCGATTTTTTTAAAAATTGGTTTTTATTACTTACCTAGATCAGACTCATGGTCGGGTCCTAATTCGACTAGCTGATCCGATCCGATTTTCAAAACTATGATTATGAGGGAATGATTAATGGTCAAAGGAAATGGGCGTCACCAGTTTTGAATCCTGATTATGAAGCCTTTGTGAATGGTAAGAATAAGGATTTTAGTGATCGAGTGATTGATATATGAAACTTTGCTACTTATCGATGAAGTTGGTTTGTAGATTGTTGATGGTGGTTTTTCACAACACCTATCTTAAGGAAAATTTGAGCATGAGGAGATCGAGGTCGAGGTGGCATGAGTAGTCTGAGGACCTAAGAGTATGAGGAAGACGAGAGAAGAGTATGAGCCTGACCTATATGTGCAAGTGAGGTGCTCTACCCGAGGGGCCGGTCATATGGGCAAGTGTGCTCTACCTGAGGGGGTCTTCTGTAATAAAGTGCTATTGGTCCCGACCTGACCACTTTGAATCCATGATGCATGACTGTAGGAGAAGCATGACCTGAGAATGAGCATGACCTGAGGAGGTTCATGAAGTATGACTCGAGGAGGTTCATGAAGAGTATGACTTGAGGAGGTTGGATGAGGCGATACACGAGAAGCTCAAGAAGCATGACGTATGCCCTACGTGCATCCAGAAGGCTAATAATGAAGCTGATAAAACAATGGTCCACATGAAGCCAGAAGACCTATCAATCGCCATAGGCCATTGCAATGACAAGATAGCTAGCAGGCAGCTGCCATAGGCTGGTGCAAGTGGTAGGATAGCTGGCATGTGGGATTGGCTAAGAAAGTGGTGGAAGCAATGACTCAAGGGTAGCAATGATGATTAAATGACGTATGATGACGTCAATGTCGGTTGCAAAAGTGGTTCTGATAGCCTATATAAAGGGGATGAAGAGATTTGAGAAAAGGGGGATCCTTTAGAATTGTATTGATAACAAGCTGGTGATAAAGAGAGAAAGAGAGTTGTGTACCCGACCACATTGAGGGAAGTAGCTCGAACTAGTCATGATTCGACCATGTCTTATGGGGCTAGTCATGACCCGACCATATTTTATGTTATTTATCCCCCTTTATCACATCGGTCGGTCATCACCCCAGGACAATAAATTATATTCAATTTCTCTTGTGAACGTAGGTTAGAGCCACTGTCTGCCGAACCATGTAAATCATTGTTTCTATAGTTGTTTGTCTTCTGCAAGTTTATGCAGTTCCCACTAACCAAACAAATTCATAATTGAGGGAGGTTTTTTCGAATGATGAGTTTTCTATACTGTCATTGAAATGAAAAAATGTCGTTAACATGGATTATTAATAGAAGTTGTGGTTTATTGTTGGAAACTCTTTAAATATTCATTAAGGATATATATGTCTTTTGAATGCAATGGGTGTATGAGAGGGGTACCCCATTGGCACTCTTCCATGCCTTTATAAAGGAGGCTCTATGTCCAATTAAGACATACAAAAGACAATCTGAATTTAAGAGTCAAGTTTTCCATTTGTTTTTTAGAGAGAGTTCCACCATATTTCAAGTTCATATACTTGTTAAGGAGTGCTCCTTGAACAAGAAGCAACCAAGTTATCAGGGGAGAACATTGGCCAATTCGAATCCGTGAAGCACTTGTGACGGAGGCTAATAAGTTCTTAAGGACAGAGAGATCTCGACTTGGATTCGTCATTGCATTTTCCAGGTTTCTATAGTTTTTCATGTTTTAGGGTTTTATGATAATTTGATTAGTATTTACTGGTTTAATTTATTTGAAGCATGTTGTTTTAATATTTAATGACACTATTTGGACAACAATCTTAAGAACTTATTATACTAGTGTTGTTAGATAGTAATTCGCATGCTAGGTTAGAAAATTTTTCTGGATAAATACGAACTATGCATGAAAAACCCGTAGGGCGTTCGAACGCCCGACGAACGCGAAGGCTTAAATTGAAATTTCCTAATAACGTTCGAACGCGTCTTCCAACGCAACTTGAACGTAAGCCTTTTGCCTAAGAACGTTCCAACGCGTACTAAACGCAACTCGAACGCAAACTCTCTGGAATCATTCCGTTCGAACGCGTTGTCGAACGCTATTCGAACGTGAACTCTCTGGAATCATTTCGTTCAAACGTGTTATCAAACGCTACTCGAACGTGAACTCTCTGGAAACACTTCGTTTGAACGCGTTGTCAAACGCAATACGAACGCACACACACTGGACAGTCTCGTTCGAACGTAGATACGAACGCGACACTAACGAAATCGTCCTTTAATTATTATAAACTGCAAACTTAGATTGATATTAACTTAGTAAATCATATAATGTAACACGTTAATCTTGGTAGTATAGATTTAAGTTATTATTAGGTTATTCAATTATCACAAGCATACACATAGTGATAAAGTTGAAATTGATTGTGTGTTGCATACTTGGGTGAGAATTTAAAGTGTAATCATACACAAGAAATTACATCCAATATTGATTGACACTTACACATATATCTACACATATCGTATATTAGTTGTGCAATTGAAGAAGTGTAATTCTGGGTTTGAATTGCTAAAAGATCCTTTTGAAAAAAGTGTTTAAAGAATATTATGTCAAAAGGCGATAAGAGCCTAAGTGGTCAGGGACTTAAGTGGTTACTCCGGACCCCCCTCGTCCTCTGGGAATATTCGTTTATTCATTTTTCTAAGGAATCTTTAGTTAAAATTCAAGGACTTGTGTTTATTGGAACCACCGTCCAATAGAACAACAAGTGGTTACCTAGTATATCACTTTGAACAAGATCATACGTTGATCATTGTGCAATTTATCTTTTGTAAATTAATTGACCCCTATTGGATTTTCCAGTTACAAATGGCTAGCGGAAACATCACAGTACCAGTCTCTCATGGAGAAAAGCCGGAGAAATTTGGTGGGGCAAATTTTAAACAGTGGCAGAGCAAAATGCTGTTCTACCTGACAACTCTCCAGTTGGCTAAATTCCTCAAAGATCCTCCGGGTCCTGTGGAGGGTGAATCGGAAATGGCCAAGGAAGAGCGAGAACAGACATGGATGTCTGGAGACTTCTTATGCAAGAACTACCTTTTGGGTGGTCTTGACAATACCCTGTACAATGTGTACCAAGGCATGACTTCTGCGAAGATTCTCTGGGAATCTCTCGAGAAGAAGTACAAAACCGAGGATGCCGGACAAAAGAAATTTATCGTGGGTAGGTTCATGGACTACAAGATGGTAGATTCAAGGACGGTGATGTCTCAGTTGGGAGAACTGCAGTTGATCATTCATGAAATACTGGATGAGGGAATGAAACTCTGTGAGATGTTTCAAGTTGCTGCCATAATTGAAAAGTTGCCTCCATCATGAAACCTTGAAGACCTCAATGTTCGATTGAGAATCGAGGAGGACAACATGATGTCCGATAAGGCCAGCTATAAGACTATGGAGTCTAAGGCCAACATCATTGAGGGTGTAAAGGGTAGCAAGAAGAGAAAGAACAGTGGAGCTGATTCTTCGAACAAGAAGTTCAAGGGGAAATGCTACAACTGTGGAAAAAGCGGTCATATGTCAAAGGACTGCAGGAACAAGAAGTCTCAGGACAAGGGCAAGAAAAAGAAAAATGAGGCCCATGTCACTGAAGGAGAGCAGCTGACTGATGAGATCTCAGAGATGGAACTATCAGCAGTAGTAACCGAAGCCAACATAGTTGGGAATCCGAGAGAATGATGGGTAGACACTGGGGCTACTCGTCATATCTGTGCAGATAGCAAGATCTTTTCTTGTATCAGAAGGTCGATGGCGGCGATCATCTGACAATGGGAAACTCGTCTACCTCTCAGGTGGTTAGACAAGGCACAGTGGTTCTGAAGATGACATCTGGAAATGAGCTAACGTTGAAGAATGTATTACATGTTTCAGATATTCGGAAGAACTTAGTCTCATGATCTCTCCTTAGTAAGGCTGGTTTTAAGCTTGTATTTGTTTCTGATAAGTTTGTAATGACAAAGAATGATATGTATGTAGGAAAATGTTACCTAACTGAGGGCCTTTTCAAACTAAATGTAATGACTGTCAATCGTGCTATTAATAAAGCTAGTACTTCTACTTATATTATTGAGTCACGAAATGTATGGCATGGGAGGTTAGGACATGTTAATTATGATACCATGCGTAAATTAATTAACATGGACCTTATACCTAAATTTGCAATTAATAGCCAACATAAGTGTGAGGCATGCGTTGAAGCAAAAATGCATAGAACATCATTTCATTCTGTGGAACGCAATTTTGAACCTTTAGAACTTGTACACACTGACTGTGTGACATGAATATTGTGCAAACAAGAGGCGGTAAAAAGTACTTTGTCACTTTTATCGATGACAACACAAGATTCTGCTATGTGTATTTGCTGATGAGCAAAGCTGAAGCTATTGAGAGCTTTGTACACTATAAGAACGAAGTTGAAAATCAACTTGGCAAGAAAATCAAAAGAATCAGAGTGATAGAGGTGGTGAATACGTTTCACCATTCGGTGAATATTGTTCTGTGCACGGAATTATTCACGAAACCACCGCTCCTTATTCTCCTCAACAGAACGGAATTACGGAGAGCAAAAAACCAAACGTTGAAGGAAATGATGAACGCCATGTTGACGAGTTAGGGTTTACCCCAGAACATGGGGGGGAAGCCTTGCTTTCCGCGAACTACGTTCTAAACAAGCTTCCTCACAGAAGATTGGACAAGACACCATATGAGTTGTGGAAAAGTTTCGTACCTTCCTACAAATACCTAAAAGTGTGGGGGTGTCTTGCCAAAGTAATGGTTCATAAACCTAAGAATGTTAGAATATGGCCCAAAACTGTTGATTGTATATTCATTGGATATGCTCGCAACAGTAGTGTGTATCGATTCTTGGTACACAAGTCTGAGATTCTTGACATCAATCCGAACATGATAATTGAGTCAAGGAATGCGACATTTTTTGAAGAGACGTTTCCTTGTAAGGAAAGACAAAGAACAGTCTCTCAAAAGAACAATAGATACTGTCAATGACAGTGATCAGGTTGACCAAGAATCAGATCAACGTGCAAAGTTGAGACAATCGAGCCTAGACTTCGTAAAAGAGCTAGAACTTCTAAGTCGTTTGGTCCCAATTTTCTGACATACTTGTTAGAAAATGAGCCTCAAAGCTATAAAGAAGATGTGTCTTCTTCGGAGGCACCTATGTGGAAAGAGGCTATTAACAGTGAGATTGATTCAATCCTACAGAACCATACTTGGGAGTTGGTTGATCTTCCTCCAGGTTGTAAGCCGCTGGGCTACAAATGGATATTCAAACGGAAGATGAAAACGGATGAATCAATAGATAAGTATAAGGCAAGACTTGTCATAAAAGGTTATAGACAAAAGGAAATCCTTGATTACTTTGACACATATTCACCAGTGACTCGTATCACATCGATAAGAATGCTTATAGCCATAGCAGCTATATTTGGTCTTGAAATACATCAAATGGATGTAAAGACTGCATTCTTGAATGGTGAATTGGATGAAGAGATTTACATGGAGCAACCAGAAGGGTTTAGTGTTCCTGGACAAGAACAAAAGGTGTGCAAACTTGTAAAATCCTTGTACGGATTAAAACAAGCACCTAAACAATGGCATGAGAAATTTGACAAAGAAATGTTGTCAAGTGGGTTCAAAACCAATGAGTGTGATAAGTGTGTGTACACCAAATCAACTCAAAATGATATGTCATTGTGTGTCTCTATGTAGACGATAATGATAATTGGTAGTAATCATAAAATGATTCAGTCTACCAAAAATGTTATCCAGCAGATTTGATATGAAAGATAGGGAATAGCTGATGTAATCCTAGGAATTAAGATTTCTAGGACATCAGACAATATATATTATCTCAGACTCATTATATTGAGAAGATACTTGATAAATATATCAAAGGGGATCTAAGTGTGGTTAGAACCCTTGTAGACATAACTCTTCATCTATCAAAGAATAATGGTTCAAGCGTATCGCAATTAGAGTATTCGAGAATCATCGGAAGTCTGATGTATCTCATGAATTGCACACGACCGGATATCGCTCAAGCTGTGAACCGGCTTAGTAGATATACGAGCAATCCAGGACATAACCACTGGAAAGCCATTGTAAGAGTTTTGAGGTATCTGAGAGAAACTTCAAAATATGGACTACATTACGAGAGATATCCTGTTGTACTAGAGGGATACATCGATGCTAACTGGATATCTGATACGGTGGATTCCAAATCTACGAGTGGATTTGTTTTCACACTTGGTAATGCAGCAGTGTCATGGAAATCCTCGAGGCAAACATGTATTGCCCGGTCTACTATGGAATCAGAGTTCATAGCGTTAGACAAAACAACGGAAGAAGCAGAATGGCTTAGAAACTTCCTGGAGGATATTCCTAGTTGGCCCAAACCGGTGCCAGCGATTAGCATATATTGTGATAGCCAATCGGCTATTGGGAGAGCCCAAAATACAATGTATAACGGTAAGTCTCGACATATACGTCAGATACATAATACCATACGTCAACTGCTCTCAAGTGGCATAATAACGATCGATTATGTCAAGTCGAAGGAAAACCTAGCGGATCCACTAACTAAAGGTTTACCTCGAGAGCAAGTTGAGAAGTCATCGAGGGGAATGGGCTTGAAGCCGATAAATTAAGAATTGTCACTGTGGAAACCCAACCTAGCTGACTGGAGATCCCAAGATCTAGGTTCAAAAGGGCAACTGAAACTTTGTGCAACTCAAAATAAGCACTGAAGAGTTTTGTACTCTTTCCCATTCCGATAATGACGATGAGTGTTGTCTGTCATTGGTTAGGATAAGCTAAGGCTTTTAATTATCAATATATTAGGAGATGAGTCCTAATGGGGGTAAAGACAGATTATCTCTTCACAGTAGATCACATATTTCAAGTAAGAAGTGAGGCCGCTTCCATGAGAACTTTTAAAGGCGGGTTACCCTAAAGTACTTGATGAATCCGGGACCGTTGTTCAGGGCCGAAATGAACACAACCGTAGAATAGGAAAATGGTCGAAGTAAAGCTGTGTGTTGGCAGTTGTCTTGGTTTACACCAACGGCAGAACAGTTCAAGACTATGGGTCACTGGTTTGCCAAGTATATCCGATTGTCATTCACTAGGAAAGGTTCAAGGCGAAAGCTACCTATTTCGATGCAGCTTTAGTTCATGGTAACTCTCTCAAGTGTCTACATGAATATTTGAAGAATTGTGGGGAATTGTTGGAAACTCTTTAAATATTCATTAAGGATATATATGTCTTTTGAATGCAATGGGTGCATGAGAGGGGTACAACCCTTTGGAGGGTTGCACCCCACCCCAAGGGGTGCCCCATTGGCACCATTTCATGCCTTTATAAAGGAGGCTCTATGTCCAATTAAGACATACAGAAGACAATCTGAATTTAAGAGTCAAGTTTTCCATTTGTTTTTTAGAGAGAGTTCCACCATATTTCAAGTTCATATACTTGTTAAGGAGTGCTCCTTGAACAAAAAACAACCAAGTTATTCTGGGAGAACATTAGCCAATTCGAATCCGTGAAGCACTGTGACGGAGGCTAATAAGTTCTTAAGGACATAGAGATCTCGACTTGGATTCGTCATTGCATTTTCCAGGTTTCTATAGTTTTTCATGTTTTAGGGTTTTATGATAATTTGATTAGTATTTACTGGTTTAATTTATTTGAAGCATGTTGTTTTAATGTTTAATGACACTATTTGGACAATATTTATATACTTGAATTTAGTGCTAACATTAGATTTTTTATAAATTATAATCGGTAGCTATTATTTAAAAATTAAATGTAACGTAATTTTAACCTTATATTACTATTAAAGTACGTGTAATTTTAACCTTACATTACTATTAAAGCACGTGTAACAATATGAAACTTAATACAATACAACTCAACACCGAATTCCTTCAAGTTCATGGATTTGAATTTGGGTGATTTCAAGCTATATTTTTTTTTTAATTCATTTTCATGTGAACAAATTGAAAACATATTAGACTATATATTTGTGGGTATCAATGAAGTTAAGGCCTGGATCGATGGGCTGAAGACTCAAAACTACAGCACATGCTTATTACGATGTGGAGTCATTTGTATTATATGCATTGACTCCCTATTAAATTCGATTTTTTTTTTAATTATTAGAAATCTCACAGGTAAACCATTCATTCCGAACTTAAACGGAACATATAAAATCTCCTACTGTCTCTGGCATTTATAAGAAACGCATTCCCTAAATCATAATTCAGGACCTTAATATGAGATCTTGAGCCATATTACTTGATCAATAACTCTTTTTGGATTTCTATTAAGTAGTGGTAAAATAAAAAAAACAAAAAAAAAATATATATATATATATATATAATTCATTGACCATTCACGAAATAAAAATAAAAAGAACGAACCATTACATTTTATAAATGTTGATTCATCGTATATTCATTATGGTTCAGAATAACATTTTTTATTTGGATATTTTTTTTAATGTACCTATGAATAAATTTGAAATTCATTTAAAGAAGTTTTGGGCCTTCTTTTTTTGTTTTAAATAAGTTTTGTGCCTTATTAATTAGGGAAACAAATATTATTTCTCCAAAAGAAAAATATTTGGAATTTACAAAAAAAAAAAAAAAAAAAGTGTTAATTTTTCTATTCTAATTTTTCTATTCTGATAACACTTTCAAATTTTATATTTTATGTCTATTCTTTTTATTGAATTATTTATCTTATTACTATTTGAAAGCAATCTATTTCAACGTCTTGTCTATATTGGTATTGAAATTTGAACTTGAAGAGTCTTCATATACACAAGGACATTGGACAGAGCCCATGTGTGACGGCGGCCTTAATTGCCCCAATGAATTTGAGTTAATAATTAAATTTATTATTTAGTCCCATTACGTTTTGTTAAGCCTCAATAAATAATAAATAATAAAGACACAAGTGTTAACCGCTGTTTTTTTTTTTTTGTTTGAATGGCATAATAAGAAATTGACCCATCGAATAAATCTCACTCGAACAATGAATTTATTTGATTGATAGGGAATCACACAAATTTAACAAGCAAACGGGATAAACAAAAAATCTTACGTGGATCAGCGGATATTGGCTCATACCTACGTTCAAGGGAGAAATAAGGTATTATGTCTCGAGGTCAAGACCGACCCGAACTATAAATTGGGGAGCATAAATTCAATGATAAAAACGCATTAGATCTTAATAAGTCCGGTACAACTTCCACGAGTGGTCGAGTAAATGACTAGAATTCTCTCTCTATCTCTAGCTCTTAAACTCTCGATTTTACAAGTTGTGAAATGTAAAATTTTACTAACCCCTGAAATAGTGACTTGAACCCCTTTATATAAGTTCCCAAAGATATTGTCTCATCGACCATGATGTCAGCCAATGTCATTAGGTCATCATTACAAATGATGCATTCCTCAATCACCTTCAATCCAGTCAATCAGATTAGCTCATTCCTCTGCCACTACACCGACCTATGGCGGCCTACAACGCTTTGCTCTGTCACTGCCTTGTCACTGCACCGGCCTATGTATAGCTGGCAAGAGCTACTTTTAATGAGAACTGTTAGTTTGTTTCTATCATCATTAGTCTTCTTCAAGCACATCTTTCTAGTTATGGCATACACCATATGGCTTCAATATTGGTCGGTCAGTGATCTCATCTTCGTTCATTGGGTCAGAATACCGAGGCAGGTGATACTTATCAAAGTCACGCCTTTCAACTCTTCAACTCGGTCAGGTACATACGTAGAGACCTCATCGGGTCAGGTCTTACAAACTCTTAGACAACCTCATATTCCTCTTATCATGTGGTTGAGTTGATATCACTACTCGCTTCATCTTCAACATGCTCTACCTTTGGGAGAACTTCTATGTACCATGTGGTCGAGACACTCTTCATTTCATTTCTCACTCTGGGCCCTTGAGCATTTGCCATCTATTCTCGGCTGAGTATAATCTATCTTCTATTCTTCCTCAATATCTGGGCCTTTATGGGGATAATAGTCTTAAAAAAAAACACCATCAACAATATTTTTTAAAGTAACTCATCTCAATTAAAACTCGGACTCCATCTCTATTCATAGGTGGTGGATAGTAATAGAATTTGGGGTTCAAATGATACCAAATCTGTATCATAAGTGACATAGCACATATTAAAATCTGTCAAAAAATTTGTTTACTTATTTTTTATCTCAATAACATGATCAAATTTCCAAGTCAATATCACATAATAAAAACAAAACTAAGACTTCACATCTTTGATGGTCACTTGCTTTTTTGAAAGCTCTGGTTGCAAGCATTCATGGTCCCCTATTTCTCAATCAAGTTTCAATTTCACTGTAACTAATTTATTCAGCCTGCCATGCTTTTATATGGGCGAGTAGTTATTATTAGGCTCGTTGAATTGAAGATTAAAAAGAGCGATTGATGGTGACTCATTCATTATCCTTACCAAAAGTTAACATGAAGATTTTTGTTGGGTTATATCTTTTCTTTTTAACGTTGGAAATTCCGCCGTTAAATCATCCGATCTGTGTTTAAATAAAATAGGTAAAATCTCTGACTGTCTGAGATTCTTACAAAGAAATGAAACACCTAAATTCAAATTCAGGACGTGACAACTAAGTTTTAAGTCATTTTCCACAAAACAACACCCCTTGAAGGCGGGTTATATCTTTCCTTGCAGAAACTTAATGTACATGTTTCTGCATCCTTGTTAATGTGACTTATTTATCCGTTTTGGATATCGGAGAGCTAGATTCCCACTACTTAGGTGTTTTTTTTTGGGGTGGGGCAAAATTTTTTAATAATGTTTTGCTAAATTTATTTTTCTAACTAATTATATTCATATACACATTTTATATATATTGACTATTTTTTTACATAAAAATTAATAGTAAAAATCATTAATTAAAAATAAAATATAATTTTTTATTTTCTTTCTATATAAAATTATAATTTATTTTGTAATATACTTAAATATATAGATATAAATTTTTATATTGCCTTACATTTAGGATATAAACACATGTCATCAAATGATACATAAAACTGATATGATAATTTTTTATTTATTTATTTTGTTTGGTTTAATTTATTTTCATTTCATTTGATATGCCTTTCATTCAAATTGGTTGTGCGAAGGGATTGTTAATTTTTAAATTTTATAAGAAAGATTCTTTGCATATTTCTTTTATGCAAGTAACATATTCGAAGATGCAAAAATATAATTTTTGAACCAATAGAGTATCACATTCACCTTTAATTTGATACCAAAGCGAAAAATATAGACAAACTTCAAAATCAATCTTGCTTTATTGTTAACCTTTTTTTTTTTTTTTTTGGATCATTGTAAATTCTGCCGCCAAACCATCCCTTTCGGGCCTAAGCGGAGTAGGTAAAACCTAGGCTATCTCAGGCTCTTATAAAAAACACACTCCCTAAATTCGAACTCATGACCTTAAAATGAGATATTAAACCCTACACTACCAAACCACGCCTCTTTCGGACAGCTTTATTCTAAACTTGTTTAGAAACTTTACCTATATATATACACACACTATGATCATTCGTACTCATTGCAAGTTACAAATTCCATCATTGCATAATTATTGATCAACTTATTTATAATATACTTTTTTAAATGTTAATAAAGAAAAAAAAACTTGAATTTTTAAAATATCCAATTCATTCATTTTAGGTTGGCGAACTATAATTTCAATAACATTTTCATAAAATATAAAACCTTCCAAGCAAAACTCTTTATTTAAAATGTACATCTTATTTAAGAGAACACCAATGAACACTAAGCATAAACGGCAACGTTTGGAGAGGCAAACATGCTTTGTTTAAGAAGCTGCTTTTTTGAGATTGAGAGAAATTTAGGGTCTCTACTAATTTAACTCAAAATTAGGGTTATGAATCCTCCAAATTTTCAATTTTTAATATGTAATATGATTTATATCTTTTTTTTATCATTTATCAGTTGAAATTCCATTTTAAAAACTCGATTATAATTTTATAAAATTCAATATAATTCAGAATCACTTTAAATATAGAGTTGATAATATCGATAAGATAATGGGATTTTGTGTATTTTGGTTAAATGAGAGGGGAATAAATTTTGAAAAGGCAAATGAACATTTTCCAAATGTTGCGGTTTCTTATTTAGGGTGTAAAATTAGTATAGACGTATCATTATAAAAAAAAAAACAGGAAAAATATAATAACATTTTAAAACCATCCAATCAAAAAATTTCGTGAGTAAGAAATTAACAAGTCTCAATCTCATCGTAATCTAACACTAATCAATATCTCACATTTTAGATTGGACGATTCGACTCTATTAACATAGGGTTTTAACTGTTTATTAATATTCATACACGCGTGATAAAAAATTACACGCCCCAATTAAATATTGAATCCAAATACCACACAACGTACCGAAACAATGAAGTGGGGTTAACAATCTACTACGCTAAGTCTTTGTCCTTAAAAATACGAGTTGAAAAAAGAACAAAAGGTATTTGGTCCCGGCCCACCACTTTGTTCATAAACTAAAATTTACTCGACTTACAATCCACATAGAAATTGTGTTAAATAAAATTATTTTTTATTATTTAATATATGGTATAAGATATAATTAAATTATTATATTGATTATGTAATAGACAAAAATAAAAAATAAAATAAATTGTATCATGGGATGAGCCATCATTGGTCAAATAATAATACCATGGCCCATTGAATTGGCCATGCTCTCTCATTCAATTAAAATATTCAAGTGGAGCTTTCATTCTTAATCTATGGAAAGTGGCCACGTGCATGGACAAGTTTAATAATTAATTCAAAGTCGTGTATTAGCTTTTTAATTTTGTGGAATTGGCTTTGAAATCCTTGAAAGAGTCTAAAGTATGAACCTTTTTCAAGTTGTCTATTTCTCTAATTTTTTTTTGGACCCATTCAATTTATAATTTTACTTAACATTAAGCAATTAAAAATGTACAAGTTGAGGCATTATTATAAGATATTGTCTTGTTTGTATGGACGATATTGAATTTTGAGGGTCATATATGAGTTTTTAAAGTATGGTTCATAACAAAAAAATTGGGATAAAAAAATAAATTATAACACAACTAGTCTTAGATTTAGGATCCTAAATTTATATTAAATTTTGAGATCCTAATTAGTCGTTTATGTAAATTATCTCTAGGATTGACTTTGCTTATTTCAATTATAGCTTATAAAGTATCTAATTAGACTAATTACAAGATAAAGGTTATTGCCATTGTCCATAATAATACACGTGGATATTGATTAGTTCAATTGATTATTTTATTAATAGTGAAATTTATACTCATTGATTAAAAATCAATGCAAAAATATCTCTCTTTTTTTTTTTTTTTTTTTTTTGCTTCTCAAAATGACGTGTTTTAACTTATTATGTTAGGGAAAAGGGCCTACTCGGGGTCTAACTAAATTTTGGGTGACTTGCATTTTTGGTATAATTTTTGAGTAGGCTCCGCCTAATAACTCTCATCCAAATTTATTTTCATTTTAAGATTTCCAATATTAAGA